>VDFB02071358.1:0-34600 GCA_007258455.2 Sequoia sempervirens | reverse complement strand
AGAGCTTCTTACCCACTTCAAAGGGGGAGTATATATTTTCTGAAAGGACAAATCGAACCATTATGAAATGTTATTCTAATTTGTCTTTTGCTCTGAGCATTGGAGTTTGCAAACCTTAGGGTTTCATGGCAAACGAACGTTTCTGAAGAACGAAAACTCTTCAGAGATCAGGCAGTCTGAGGCTGTGAAATACCAGCTGAAGTTTGCACTTGGTGATTTCAACCAGAGATCACAGTTTGAGACTATTGAGCTATTCATTCAGAGATACACAGAGGAAACCATCAGAGAGACAGGCGATTTCATCAGAAGGTTCTATTTAGAGATCAGGCATCATTTTCTTGAAGTCCGTACCATTCTCTTTGCTGCTGCAAACAGGCCGTACTTTTCTTTCAGAGTTTCTTGACTGGCATCACAGACTGAGCTTATTTATCTTTCCAGGCAGAGATTCACAGTGTTATTCATCTGGCAGTAGGGGCGACTTGATCAGAGATCTTTTGTCAGAATTTATGCACACTTCCCAAGGTCCGTACTACATCATTTATTGCTGTTGCAGCAGGCCGTACTGTTCTGTACCTTCAAGGCCGTACCACCTTCTCAGAGAAAAAACGCATTCCATCTTCAGTCATTCACAGAGGGTTTCACAGAGCTTTGGTCATTGGAGTTTTTTTGCAACGTTCTCAGTGGACGAAGGAGCACTCAACCATTCAGCCGTACTATTACCTTATTGCTGCTGGCGGCTGTGAGAAGGAAATCAGGTTCCTTAGAAATAAGTCTGTATTTCATTTATATGTTGTTATTTACCTTTGTAAACAATCTAAAAGAGAAATAAATTGGTGCGCCTAACTTTCCTGAGCATTTTCAAAGCTTAATTGGTTGCCATTTATTTATTATGAATTTATTAGCATTTAAAAGAGAAATCGCAGCATTTACATTTTTGCCTGAAAACTCAAAAAAATACAAAAATCTCAAAATTTGCAAAAACATCAAATCTCAGCTAGGGTTTTGAATTTGAGAACTTCACTGTGGAAACTGACAGATCTCGCCGGGCTTTAATCGAGCCCATATCGAGTATGATCCTCAAGACCGACTTGATAGACCTTGGTTTAAGTATATGATGGTATCGAATTAATGATTGAGAAGATGAGATCCACATCAATGTAAGAGGAAGATCTTGAAGAAAAATTCCTTCAAAGAGCTACGTGGAATCATAGGCTGATAGATGGAACAAAAACGACCACCCCCTTGCATCTGCATTGAGTCCCAAATATTATGTAGAAACCCCTTGTTTCCCCGTTTCCTGAATCTGACTGATTTCTTTTGTGTTTTGCGTTTTTTGTTTGTTTTTGGGTTTTTGTGCAATAAATGTAAATTGCGATTTTGCTAGAAATTTGATATAAATTCAATAAAAATGCTAAACGGCCAATATGCATAGGAAATACAAGATATACTGAAGGCGATTCATTTATTGTTCATATGGACTCAATACAACACAGATCTGATAGCATGCAATAAATAAAACAATCTTTTTATTGAGAAAACCTGGTAAAGCAGCAAGCTGTAGATGAACAAATCTGGTACGGCTGAGTTGATTGAATGCTTCTCCCTCCGTCTGGTGCTCTGGAAATGTCACCAATGCTTAGGCGCCTCCAGGGATGGTGATATATTGCCTGAGTAGAAGGCGTTTCTCCTCAAGACCCAAGTACGGCTCAAAAGGACATAGTACGGCCTGCAGCAAAGTACGGCCAGGTACAGCAGCAATAAAGAATGTACGGCCTTTTTGGAAACTGTGTCTAAACCCTTGAATATGATGCGCCCTTGTTGCAAAATGCTTCCCGGATGAAAACTATGCAGAAACTCTGTAAATAAATAATCTCTGAAGATCAATGATTTCCTCTGGATGAAGAAACCTCTGCTGGCAATAAATCAGGTGTTATTTCACACCCTCTGAACTGCTTCCAATGGAGATGGCTCGTTCCCCAAGGAATTTGAACTTGAAACCCTAAAGCTTCTTGCTCAGATCAAAGTTGATCAATTTTCAAATTCAATAATCATCATAATGAGCTCGATTCCCAATGCAAAGCCTATATCTCTTGAAAAGTGCGATTTCCACAAAGATAGGGAATCATTAAAATATTCGACTTTTAATTCTTTTAATCTTTCCATAGTCTCAGCCAAATTTTTATAATAAAATATAATTGTCAATTTGGCCCCTTCTGATGATGGCGACCCCCTCAATTAAGACTCACTTAAGTTATAATATAATATTATAACTTTATATTATAATAATAAATACTCATTATTTAATTAATACAATTAAATATTAATATTTCTCTCAAGTATTCATCCGATGATCGGATCCGTTGGTTTCAAGCCGACACTCTAACACGGCGATTCAACACGCTAAATCCATACATCGCTAAAAATAAAGTGTGGGTCCCACTGACGCTAAGAATCGAAGTAAAAAAATTAGCAACTTCTCGCAAGAAGTTCAATGAGCCCGAACGAAAAGCCAACCGGACAAACTCTAACCGGCCGGTTAAGCCCAACGCGACTTCTCTATCCATCGCCTCACGAGGGTTGTGTAGCTGATAGGGCCACAATCCTCGTGACTCGAGACGTCACCGAGAAGGACATGACATATTATAGCCCTGAGATACTTTCTACTTCATCAAGAGTTGCTCCATATAGGGATGGTGAAGTGGCCCAATGGTACAAGGCAGCAATTCGTAGAATCTTCAGTGATCGTGACCAACGTGATCGAGTGAGGGCTGAGTTTATGGCTTTTGCATGCTTTGGGAGTGTTGATCAGAATATGGATGCTCTTCGAGACAAGTGTAGGGTGGCTGCTCATAGTTGGTGGTACTTCCATGGGCAAGAATACATGCACCTCCAACCTATTGCAATAAAAGTTTTATCCCAAGTAAGTTTTATAATTTATATTTGTAATTTTAATTTTAAATTTTAATTAATAATTTTGTTTAGTTAATTTTTGTAACTCTTAACTATTTATTAATTTAATTTGGTCTTAATAGGTTGCTAGTTCATCCTCTTCTGAGAGGAATTGGAGCACATACTCCTTCATCCACTCAATAAAATGCAATAGGCTACATTCAGAAAAGGCTGAGGACTTGGTGTATGTGCATTCAAACTTGCACCTCCTTACACACAAACATAGTTCCTACAAAGAAGGAGACACAAGGAGGTGGGATATTGAGCCAGAGCAGCTTGACTTGGATGCTTCCACAAGTCACTTAGCTGCATTTGATATTGATGATGACTATCAGCTTGAAGCAACTACTAAGCATGAGAGTGGTAGTGTCAGTGCTAGTGTCGGTGCTAGTGGCAGTGCTTGTGCGAGTGCCACTAATGCTCTTTGTGGTTCTACACAAAATGTAGCATCTAATGTTGCTAATGATGCTGCTTTTTTTGATGACCCATATGATTCAGATTGACATTGTAAACACTTGACATTTTTATGTTTGAAGTTTGAACTTTAATTTATAATTCTATATCATGACATTTTACTTTTGAGTATAAAGTGGTGGTGTATTTTTGCTATGTTATTTGACTATTAATATGGTGGTGTATTTTGAGCTTAATTACTGCTGCAAATATGTATATATTTCTGATTTTTATATGTTTTTGTATTATCAACCCAAAACTAACCCAAAACTCCAAATTTTTTTTTTTTCCTGAACTAGCAAACCGCTCTAACCAACCCAAACCCAAACCAACCGTAACTTAGATAATAATCCTGGCTAGCATGTGCAGTAATGTAAACTTCCAGTGACTCAATTAAAATTGTGGCTCTAATTGAAGATACTTTATGGCAAATGCTGGACTTCCTTACCTGCAACTTGTCTTATCCATGTAATTCCCATGATCAGATTTGACTTTTAGTTGGACGTGACGCTGTGAAGGTTCTTTGCTTCGCCCTTTTTGTCCTTTTTGAATATAAGGCAGGAGCGGCTGTAATAAGGAAATTACTACACTAGTTTGTCTTTTCTAAAATGTAACCCGCATGTCCCGAAACCAGATGCCTCCTTCAATCAATAACTCTTTATTTAAAAAAGTTTTTCAACCAGAAGTCGCCACCTTATGAGGAGATGTATCCTGTCATTTTTAAATTCCCAAAACTCACTTGTGGAGTTACAATAGACATTAAGTTATTAAGATATCCAATTCAACACAAAATCCACAACCAACATTGAAGAATCATACCCAGCTTACAATCAATGACTGGAAATTTATAACCCTTCTACAAGGCTCGTGCAGCTGGGTATGTACACATTGACCTTGCATACACAAAAACACCAACTCAGCTATGTATCTTTTAATATATATTATGTCATTATAATACTTCTGAAATTCCACTCCCAGCAGCAATAGAATCAAATTTGCCCTTCCGAAACTGGAATATCTGATGAATTTCCAATACCCTTGTTCAACTTGGCAATTCAAACCATTAAATACAAGCACCAATTCTGACTAAATTGGTCAGCCATCAATGAGAGTGGATCTCTCACCACTATAGTCAATATTCTCCTTGAGGGTTTTCTTCCTCGGAAAGTTCTTAAAGTACTTCTTTGCACAATTCCCAAAAAATAATTCTCGTATCCCAAAAATGAACTCAAAATAATATTTTATTCCCTTCCCAAATTCCAACGCCTTCTTTTGAGAATAAAATTAATATTTAATCAATTCTTTATGCCTCCCTTTAATTTCGCAAATGAGCATTAAAATAATACCTTTAAATATTTGCTCCTCTTTAGCCACCTTGTATTGACAAATAAGTCACTTTTAAATATTTGAATAAATACTTAAGTGAACTTATAATTAAATAATAAATTAAGCATTTATTTCATTTCTTCCACCTGACTTACTAAAACACCTTCAGAACACCAAAAAACTGACATGGAATAATGTCAAACTCTACTACTCCAAAAACTACAGAGCTCCTTGAACCATTTAATTAGCCTGCGAGAAACCATTTAATTAGCCTACGGGAACCCAATGGATAGGCTAATACTCAACAACTGGCTAAACTCACGAGGGAGACATTACAAGCATCTTGGTGAGATATATTTTCTCTTGGGGCCATTTTTCTTCTCAAGCTACCTTATAAATGTTACAGTTGTATTTTTACATTTGTGTGTTGCATGAATGGATTGTAACCCAATATGGCATCTTCAAACCCTTTGGAAAGTTGAATCACTATGTATAGGCTTAGAACACAAATATAATCGTGTATCTTAAGAGGTACCCTTCTTATTCTTTAAGGGTTAATTGTTCCATTAAAAGCTTCCCTTTTAATGACTTAGCCTTCAAGAGCAACCCATGAATTAACCAAGAAAACTTGATTTGTTAGCTTCTTACTTCAAACATATGTTTCTGTTGAACTTGACATGCTTGTCACATATTTTGCCATGTCTTACTTCTTGTTTTCATGTAAAAACTATAAAGAAAGTTCTCATTGGTTTTATTTGTTTTTTATCTCATAGATATGGACCAGCACATTACAAAGAACGATACTTACAGCAAGCCATATTGTGGGGTTCCCAAAGGTGAAAATCATTGACTAAAATTTTAAAAGGAAGAGAATTTTTTTCAGTTACATGTTATAAGGCATCACATGATCCCTTAGAATCTTTTATAAAGAATTTTCTTTGCATAAGTAATAAAGAGCATGATGCAATTTTGAAAGATACATGTCATTTGAAATGCCCTAATGATTTAATGGTTATCAAGGTTGTAACTTGTAAGATTTCTACTTGAAGTTGAGAGGATAATGTTTATGTATTTGATTCATTGAGAAATGCAGTGACAATTCCAATGAAAGTTTTCTAGTTCAATATCCTTAACACTAAGTAATAGCATTGGGATGTGGAAAATGGTTGGATTCAACATTCTGATGCAGATACAATGGCGTGCTCTAGATGAGATATATGCTGGAGTTTGTGATGGAATGACATACGAGGAAATAAAAAAGAACATGCCAGAGGAATATGAGTACGTTCCATTTGCATTACAGCTTGATTTATTGAAAAAAAAAAAAGAAAACTTAATTCAAATGCATGGTACTTGTGTAAGTTCTACAAAGGCAATTCTTGAAACCTCATATTGCATTTAATTTTGAAAAATGTTGAAGTCAGAAAATTTCATTGATCTTGATAATACACAAAGATTTGCAGTTGGCATCACCAGTTAGTCAAATTATATTCCAGACACAGTTTAGCAATTGGAGTTCCATCCACAACAAGGGACTTTATTTTGAAGAATGTTAATTTAGAAAATTTCATTGATCTTGATAATACACAAAGGATTTCAGTTGGCATCACCAATTAGTCAAATTATATTGCAGACACATATTTTTGCTATTGGAGTTTCACCCACAACAAGGGAAAAACTCCCACAAATAGCCAGAATAATTATTTAGTTGTTTTAATGATGATTATCGTGATGGATTGCTTACTCATACATTGAATCGATGAATTCAAGAGTTGGTGATATATAGTTAGCATGAATTTATACACATTTATTGCTGTACAGTTCTCAGATACTGTATTATTTGTGTAGGTAAAGCTGAATAGTATATAAAAAATCAGATACTGTCTTGAACTGTTAGTGCTATATCATTATCACCATCCACTTGCATGCATGTAAAATAATTTTAATTTGACTCTATTTTGCAACACATAACTATATAAACAAGATAAGTGATTCAAATAGCCCCTTAACTATGATTTTGGGGTTTGTGCTCTCAAGGAAACACTTTCCTTGTCCTAGTAATGGGAAAGATGATGCAGTGCTTGTATCAAGTGACCTACCAAAACAGCTGCTGTGTATTTGGAGACACTAGACAAGAAAGTGAATCACTTTAGAAAGATTTAGAGTGCATTATAATCTTAGTCAAACCTCAAAAGCATGACCCTCAATCTTTGCGCTACTACTCCAAACCAGATCATTAGGTAAGGGATTATGACCATCCCAAAACATTGCATAGGAGGTCCAGTCCTATGTTTACTTCAGCTGATGGTCATCATTAGCTCCCACATTTCATGCTATCTTGTTGGTGTTTCCATGTGCTACATACTAATTACCTAAGGTCAAGATGTTTACTAAGTGCCTATCTCCTAATGCAAGCAATGTCCAAATACATCACTAGTGATGCCACCAAGCCCGTTCTTATGGTCTTTGTTAACATGTAATGCATAGTTGGAAAACTTGCCAATTGCAAGTACTCGGCAAAAACTCGCCAAAAAACTCGACAACTTAAAAAATTGCTTAAAGTTTCACTAAAAACACATTTTTTTTGCAAAATTCAAAGATAAGATGCATCCAATGAGTGAATAAATGAGTACATAGAAGAAACAAGCTGTATTTGATTGATTTGAAAGAAAATTAAATACAAAATGGCATCCTCATGTGGAATGCTCAATGCGCTGATATTATAATATGAAACAAAATGAAAATAGCAACTTGTTTTTGTAAAATTGAAAGTAAATACTACATTAATATATTTCAGTTTTTACAAATTCACATTCTCCTCTTCCCTTGTCTAGTTCTCACTAGGGGAGAGGGTCTAGTCATAGGACTCTGCTCCTACTGTGCTTGTGGCTCCTCAACTTCCATCCTGGATGTAGATCCTATTGCAGCTGCTAGTGGTGACACTGGCAATGACTCCTCATCAGGGTCATGCTCAAGCTCATCCAATGAGAATGCAAATCCACCCCCCTCCTCCATTTCTTGTCGCTCTAAATCATAAATTTCATCATCGGAAAACAATCGAGGCGGCTGCCCCCGCCTTGTCCAATCACTGTATGGATCTATCTCATCCAAATCAATTGGATTATCTGATATTTCCTCTACCTTTCTTGTGCGCAACCAAAGATTATATTGCACATAGACAAGGTCATTGAGGCATTTTTGAGCTAGTTTGTTCCTCTTCTTTGTGTTGATGGCCTCAAACAAGCTCCAATTGCACTCACAATTGGACGAACTACAAGGATGGCATGAGACATGGAGGGAAAAGTTTTGAAGATTTGGGGTTTTTCCGCCCCAATTTGTCCACCAAACATCTACAAAAAGAAAAAAAAGAGTTAGAAACTTTAGAAAGGAAAGTCTAAAGTTCAAAACATATTTGATCAAATTATTTAATTATCAATTTTTGTAACTTGTAGCTTGTAAATTTCAAATTTTATACCTAGTGGCTGATTCATTATTGCTCTCTTTGCCAGGTCTGAAGAGAAGACTGCACCCCTTTTTTCCCTATAACTTTGCAATTCATTAACAATGAGGTCTGCCTCCTTAGTCGTGGGTGTCATCCTCTAAAATTCTAAATGGAAGTAGTGAGGCCCTTCATAAGCTCTCCAGTAGGATCTGTATAGCTGCCTGAATGGAAGAAACGGAGGTTCAAGAGGTGCCTTGCTGCATGGATGGGGTGGTGGAGTTGATGGTTCCAACTCCTGTCAATAATCTCCCAAATGGGATCAAACTTGAGGCGGTCCCCCTTATAATAATTTCTAATAGCCTCCTTGGCCCTATCCATGGCCTCATAAAGATACCCCATTAGGGTTTTATCTCCATCCACCAAGCAGAGAACTCTAACCAAGGGCTCCGACACCTACAATATAAATTTAAAAATGCAAAAAATATTAGAGTTACAATTTACAAATTTACAATGAAAGACATTAAAAGAATATATTCAATTTGAATTCAAATTCAAAGTTTTGAAGTTACTTTCACAATCTCCATAGCTCTTTGTGCAAAGAGGACGTTGAAGACAATGCTTGCAACTCTATCTCCTTTCGGCTTCTTCGAATAAGTTGAGTCTAGCCATGCTTGACTCACAAACATTTGTTTCAAAGCCGTCAATGCACCAATAATGATTTGCAACGTTAAGAAAACCGTTGCAAACCTTGTCTCACCAATTCTCTCCCTTGGGTGTGCGCCCTCATCAAGTGAAGAACCCAAGGGTGATTGTAGATAAATTTAGTGATACTCCTTGCATCCTCTACAATCGTCCTCCAAAAGAAGGTCAAGGACATGTGCAGCATAAGGTGTCCAAAAAATTGTGGTGTTTATTTTGGAGGATTCTTCCTACTACCACATATGCCGCTGCATTGTCAGTTATGATTTGCACCACATTTTCAAGCCCAACCTCCATGCACACTTGCTCCAACATTTTAGCCAAATTTTCTGCATTTTTTACTATTGGAAGCATCCATTGATTTCAAGAACACCACCTCATCTTTGCAAGCAACCAAAAAATTAATGATGATACGGTTTTTACCATCCGTCCACCCATCAGAAAGAAAAGTGCAGCCATATTTTTTCCATTTTTCTCTTTATTCTTCTATCCTTGCCCTTGCCCTTTCAGTTGCACTAGTAAGCAACCTACAAGTACAAAGTGAAATTAAGTACACAATTTTAATTTGTAAACAAAAAAATAGCTTAAATTAATCATAAATTAAACTTAAAAAACATAAATTAAAGAACATAAACTAACCTTCCACTCAAGTCTCTGTGAGAAGGCGCCTTGTAGCCTTTCCTTGCAATTGTCAATGCGGTCACCAAATTGTGCCAGTAAGGTGAGCTTGCCACATTGAAAGGGATGTTGTTGAAATAACAAAAATCCGCACAAGCAATGTTTTCCTGCTCATGCACCTCCCTATTCCACCCAGTTGCCTCTAAGGAAGGTTGTGCACCTCGTATGCTTAAGTGTGATGAGCCCTAGCTTTGGCTGACTCGAAACTCTTCTTTGTTCCATTGAAATTTTGTCAAACACTTTGTAAGCAAAGTGCTTCTTGCTGGTTTCGTGTTTCAGTTTGATGATTTTGCTTGAATGATGATGAAATAAAGCTTCAAATGCTTATAGAACAATGCAAGAATGACAATGCTAAGCTCTAGTTGCAAGAATGACTTATTTTTGTACCTTTCTATGCAATTAGATGAATTTGCAAAGCAAACTAATCATCTACAGCCAAATGGACATTTCGTCAAACAGTTGGCATGCAAGCTAACTAAGTACAAGATGCTTTGGAAATGCTTGAAGAAGACAATGATTATGCAACTCCTCATTTCTCCTTAATTGCAAAATGAAAGATTGTTACAATGCATTCATAAAATGGCCAAGACTCTTGGAACTTACATATTACTTATTAACTGTCATAAACATGCATCTACAGCAGATTACAAAAATGATATCATACGCAAATCTAACAAGTCAAATAGACAATGGAACCTGGTTGAATTGAAGCGCCCTTGAGTGGAGATGAGGAAGCAAGCAAAAACCAATTGAAATTGTGCTTTCCAAAGCCAAATCAAATGCTTCAAGCTAGCTGCCCCTGTTCTGGTCTGATCTCAAAAATAAAATAATATTAAGCATAAAAATTCTGTCCCAAGCACCAAATGTGATCTCTAAGGCCCAAGGAAGAGGGCGAACCAAGTCCCAAGTGAATCCGATGTCAAATGAGTGCTCCACAATAAAAACAAACCTCCAATGGCATCCCATCTGTGACTGTGAAATGTCTGATTTATATCAGATTTCCTCGAAATAAAATCTGATCTTCAATCTTCAAGGAAAATCAATGCCAAAGAAAGATGAGCCAAAATCGTGGCTCTCTCAATGCTGCTGTGTATGACTGGAAATGCTTCTCAAAATCATGTCACTGTAGCGCGGGTACTGTAGCTCAGTACTGTAGCACGGCACTGTTCACGTGTACTGTAGCGGGTACTGTAGCAAATCACTGTTCACGCCACTGTAGCAGCCAACACAAAGTTTGAACTCTGATCACTAGTGGCTGCCAATGATGAATCTTCGGGTCTGCACTTGATAGACCTTCGATAATCTTCAAACCCTAGATAAAATCTTCGCCTTTAAGCACAAATGAAAGGACGGAATTATCCTCTCCTCAATTTGCAACCCTTCAAGAGATCTTTCACTCCCTCAGTTATGCTATCAATAGGAAGTTTTCGTTTCCTATGATCAAAGAAGAAAACTGCGAAAGCCCTAGGCTCCACAATAAAAATCAATCAAAATAATATTCATCAACTGGATGCTGAGAATGAGCTCTTACCTCTCTTTTTATTCTTTCCTTAGGAGAGCTCAAACACCTTCCTGGCCAATGTGGGATAAAAGATTTATTCCCACATTAAATTATTCACTTAACGCACTTTATTATATGAAAGTGACTTTATTATTATAAAGTTACTTTATAACTTTATAATAATATTAAAATATTAAATAAATCACTTAAGTCACTTAAACTTTAATATCTCTTGATGTACTTGTCTGATTGCTAAGCCGTCTGAGCCAGGAGTCGACTCTCCCTGTTCTCCATGTGATTGGATGCCCATCTAAAAATAGAAACCCTGAATAGTGACTTACTATAAATAGTAAGTATGTGAAACTGAGTCTAGAAACAGCTGCAAAGGCCCAATCAAGGTCGACACTGCCAATATGCTTTGCTCAGGTGTCTTTCTATTAATAGGAACCCTGACTCTCCCAAAATAGTAACTTACTATAAATAGTAAGTGTGCCAATCTGAGTCAAATAACCTATGCAAAGGCCAAAACCTGAATCCAGCTGAAGAGTAATGTCTCTAATCACCGAGTAACTGCCACACGAGACCCTCTATCTATAATTGTTAGCCTTACGAGGGTCAAATGATAGGCTTATCCTTACGACTCGATGCTCACGTAAAATGGGGACATTACACTAAGCACCAAAAAATCATGCATGCGTGTACCCCTAGGTGCTGATCCTGGTGCTCTACTAGAGGTAGATGAAGGGTTTGAGGTGGTGGTGGGTTGCCTTCGCACACATGGACCACGAAGAGAGCCCACTATGCTTGCTACATCATCATTTGACTCAAGGTTGACTGGAGCAACTTGAGAAGAAGCTATGGTTGCTTGCATTGTCGCTTTTGCCTTCTCTCTTTGCAATTTTTTTTTTTTTGTAGCTGCAAGTATGGCATGCATTTGTCTTTTTATTTCCTTGTTGGTGTTTGGACAAGCCTTAGCATCACGTTGAGGGATGCCTGCAAGGTGGTATTTGAGGCGATTGATGCCTCCACGGTATACATTTTTACATCTAATGCAATAGACTGATCAGGTTCGGGTCCTTGATATGCATATTTCCAAGCAAGATTTCTAGCTCCTGCTGGACGAGTGCCTACAAATCCCCTAGGCATGGATGTAAAGTGCCCTAGCTGTGGTGTATAATTTTTGCAGATGTCTTGTTTTGAAGAACGGGTCTTTGAATGCACTTTTCAAACATGCCAATTACAATACTTGCATATATTGAAGATAGCTAATGCTGGAAACAAATAAAGTAGACACACTAATGCATACATCAGATCTTTAGGACTGTATTTTGTATTCATCATCAATAATAACAGTGCCAACTAGCAAACCACACGACACACTCACTCACAGCGATAATGTTCTCAGAAGTATCACTATGCTGTAACAGCAATACATGTGAATTAATGACCCCTTTCCCATTGATTGAAAATCATTATAATGGTGTTCTACCATTAAGAACTTCCCTAACAACCCAAGGTATCACTCAGCTGTTTCTGGGAGGCTATAACAGCAAGCTGGAAGGAAATTTCTGAGTGTATTAAGGTCTGAATGCAAGACAACAACTCATGTATTTTAAGCAATCATTACATCCAACAACATTAAAGTATTTCTATGCAAACTCAGTACTGCAATGAACAGTATGGAGGCTCAGAGCTGAGTACAAATTGATAGGAATGTTCACAGTAGTTTGCCACAGTACCTAGTATTTATATTGATATTTTGGACAAAGACACACAATGATAGAATGACCCATATGCAGTAACATTATTAGGCCTGTAACAAGGCATAGGAAACATTCTTTCTGTGCATTGAAGTTTATGACAGTGACTCGAGTTGCTACAACAAACTTAAGAAATCAACATGACCCAGACTTTAAGATAGAGTGTATAAATATTAGCTTGACATTCATGAAGATAGCTCAGACCTGGAAATTCGATGGTCCCAAGCTTGAAGCTGTGGTAGACGTCTCCAGTTACTCTCAGAATGAACTCTCAGCAACTTCTATCTCTTTTCAGCAGTAATCCTTCCTAGACAGCAGTGTATCTAGCTTACTATCTTGAGATGCCTTCCAAAACAGATATCTATAGCAACCCCGTCCAAGCAACATCAAAAGAAGTCGTTCTTCTTTCAGCAAACACGTTTTTTATAAATCCGCCCAGATTTCATCAAAATGTGACAATGTAATGCAGCATTTGCTTGAAGAAGAGGCGCCTAGGGCTTCCTCAAGGAAAAACGCCTTCAAATCAAAATATTAAACTCCAAAAATTCGATTTCAAGAGGTAGCAAAACTCAAAAGGATGCAGAACGCGAAAATCAGATGTAGAGTTCATTTCATTTTTTTTTACAATCTGAATCTATCCAGCTAGGGATGGTATTTCACACCCGAACCTGGATTGCAAGGGCCTTCAAACCCTAAACAAGAAGCTCGTCTCTCTTCTTTGCCGTGAAAGATATGCATTCCAAAAGTTGCGAATGAACTCTCCTTTTTGCTCTTTTGTAATCTTCCCTTCAAAAATTCGAGTGACTTTAATAAAGTAATTTTTTATTAAATATTTCTCAAAGTCACATTTATAACCAAAAGGAAGTGACTTATAAAGTTCCTTTTTGATAAATATTTCACTGGGTCACTTTATAACTTGATTTATTAATTATTTAATATCCCTCTTTTGAAAGCAATTTAAGACTTAGGGAATATTAAATAATTAAGTCATTTTGTCCAATTTTTAGGGACATTACAATGGATGGGGTTGAGCTTGAGGTAGAATCAGATTTAGAAGCCATTATCAATTAACCTACACACACAATGACAAAGTGAAAGCACAACTTGTTAGTTTTTTGATAAAAAAATCTAAAAACAAGTTAAATTAGATTAAATCAAAATAAATTGCTTTAAATTAGTAAAAATCTAAACTAATCTAAGATTCTAAACATTTTCATTAAAAAAAAGGATTAAAACAAGAAAATAATAAACTAGGTTTTCAAAAAAATGTGAAAATGTAAAAAATCAGAAAATTACTTTAAATTAGTAAAAAATTAAGCTAATCTAAGATTGTAAACATGTTTTCAACAAAAAAGAGGATTCAAAATAAAAAATATAACTAGGGTTTGAAGAAAATTTCAAAAAAATGAAAAAATCAGCAAAATATGTAAAAAAATTAGAAAAATGTGTCAAAATTCTTGTTTTGATGAACCTAAATCTTGTTTTGAACAATATAAATGTATTTAAATATTTTTTACACTACATTCATGATGTTTTTTAAACATAGAATCAACAAAAATGAAGGGAAAAAAAAAGAACAAGAAAAATCAGAAAACCTACCTGGAGATCCAATTTGCCTTTGAAATTCGATGAAAATCTCCTTCAAATCTTGTCTCCTTGATGCAAAATCACTGAAAAATGGTGCAAAATGGTTTGGAGTGGGTTTTTGCTCAACCAAGAGTGAAGAACAGCTGAAAAAACCAAATGAAATGCCATTTTTTCTGGCCGCGGGCTTAAGACATAGATCATGCGTTGCCAAGTTTTTCCAAAAAACTTGCCAAAAACTCGGTGAGTTTTTTGGAAAAACTCGCGAGTTTTTGCAGCAAACACTCGTTTTTAAAAAAAAATCGCAAGTTTTTTGCGAGTTTTCCAACTATGACGTAATGATCTTCGTTGGTTTGATTTACTGCACAACCATCTCTAGTGGTTATGGATACCTCAAAGATCAACATTCCACCTTTACCAAATATCACACCAACCATTCCAGTAATGCAAGGGAACATGGGAAGCTCGAATGCTTTGGTATTTGAGAGTGCACAAAACCTTGTGCTGTCTATGGTGGCAAATCTGCCTTCGTCCCAGCTGCCTACTGTCCAAATCAATGAGCTTCGCTCTAAGTATGTGATATTTTTGAGTGCTGATGATATTACTTTTCAAATTCTTAGTGGGTTACAGACCCCCATGAGAGGCGGCCCTCGTGGGATATGGGGAGGCACCCCATGGGCCAGATTGGACTATTACATCTTGATGCAGCTCAACCATGTAATTGGAGGACAGCAAACAGTCAGCTGTGGAAGAGCAACCATTTCATCATCGATAAGGGTTCTTTCTGTTTTACTTCATTGTATAATCATGTAGACATACTCATCTAGTTAGATAGATCAAGGTAGCAAAAGATAGATGAAGATTAAGAAAGGTAGACAGCCATATGCCTTCTTCTAAAAAGAGTTTCTGTTACAGTTGTAAATACTAAATATTAATTCTTATTTTTTTAATTGTCATTATAAATTGTTTCCACATATAAACACATCTAGTTTCTAGAAATTGAGAGTGTTGTACCCTGGATCTCTTGGGATTTGTATTATCTCCCTGGACTATTGTGGGAACAAAATGCTGTAATCTTACCTAATGATGTGTAACCCCTTACACATCCTTTAAATATACACAACAAACATGAATAAGCCATACATACTATCTGTGTGTGAAGCCTAATGTAGTAACCCATAATAATAGATTTGTGACCATCCAAGAGGCAACACGGTCATGTGATGACTATCTTAGGAAGTTTCTGTATCAATGAAATGTTGGGTCTATGCTACCAGTTGCTAACATATATGCACATTTTATTTGATTAAGTTCGCCTATTGAAAGTGTCATCTTAGAACAGGTTTTATATTGCTTATGCAGATGCAAAAGTGCATTAAATCTTTTCAATTATAGAGATATAAATAATGTACTGCTACAGATAAAAATTGTAAATATGCCCAAATATTCCACTAGATCTATTATCTTAGGTTTTTGTACCTGGAAATCACTTAGTTCCTAATGGATAGGGAAAAAAATTGAGATGAGAGGAATGAAAAATTCTGAAAGAGATTCTCCTCTATATTGAGAGGGCCAGCTCCCCTTTACTACGAATGTTTTTTAATGAACTTTTCAGAAAATTGTTGAGAAAATAAGATAAAACATGAGGGGCAATGGAAGACATGGAATGGAATAAATGAAAAACTGGCAAGAGAATGGAAGAGACAATAATGCACATTTCCTTTTTATTATTGAATTAGGATTTCCATGTACTGCTTGAAATGTCAACAATATAGGCTTCTGGTATTCAAGCGTCAACTGACCATGAACCTTTCATCTAAACTGCCTCTTTCATAGTTGTAACTGTTGTTCTATACAGCTCGACTCTCTATAATTTGAAATTTTGAGGAATATGTATAGATTGCTTCATGCTCATCCATGCAATATCACATATGCTGGGTGATAGAAAATTCCCAGAATGGTCTCTGTATCATCTCAATCTCCACCCATGTTAGGATTTTGTATCCAACCAAAATAGTATCTTCCCTAAAGGACTACCATATACTGGTCAAGCTAATAAAAAGTAGAACCTTAATATAGCTTGGGATTCCCTTAGCTGCTTTCCAACAAATGAGTTCAAGATAATCCCTGAATCTGAAAACTATCTCAACAGCATGAGCAGTATTGGAATTATAAATTATGTGAAAAAGAAAAAAACAGCCAATTCTCTTTACGAAATAACATCAACCCTGTCCAAATCACCGTGGGCAAGCTTTATAATTGATTAAAAAAGAATAGTGATTGGTTTGTCAATTGCTTCACTAGGCACCTACATACTTGGTTTTAGGAAAGAAAAATGATGTATCTGAGTAGCACAATCATTCCAAATCTGTCATATTAAAGCGTTGTCTAGATTAGTTTTGAATTGTGAGTCATGTGAATGTCAATGTGACTGCTAATAATAATCAAATCATTGTTATACAGTAAAACAAATAAAATTTCATGGTTGTAATATTTCATGTACAAATGAGTGTTGGGCTAGCTGCACACTAAACCATACTTAAGAAAATATTAATCAGTTTCTCATGCCAACCTCTAGGATCTGGCTTCAATGCATACAAGGTTTCTTCAGTCAACAAACAATGCGTTGTTAACATTGAATTTAGAAAAAAATTATGTGATCAATAGAGCCTTGTCCTTATTGACTTCACTCTTTCTTGTGAATTTGTGTTTGTAGATCCATTGGCAACAAAGAAAAATCTTCTTAGTAGAATTGTTTTCTTCATAAGTATTTTTCTTCTTCAAAGAGTTGCATTCAGCCACGATTCTTCTTATTACAAGGATCATGGTGTTTGTAACCCTTGCCATGAGTGCATAGTAGCATGCTTCTTCTCCTATGATTTCTTGTATCTACAATTGTTTATAGTGCAAAGGAATCCTAGATGAACTCTTGGCCTATTTAGGTGTAATGTCCCCTACTTGGAGTATGCGGTATATTCCAAGGGGCAATTACCCAACATAAAATTGTTTTACAAATAATATTCCATAGTAAATTATATAATAAATATTGAACTTAAGAATAAATATTCCACGTTAAGTTTCTTGATGTGGCCTTTTATCTTTGACGATCTTTTCAAACCGTTTATCTTGACACCTTCTCCATGTTGTTCACCTCTTAATAAGTGTGAATATTTTTGAAGTCGATAATGTATCTGATGGAACATCTGCAGCTTTGTTTTGCAATTTTTGTAAGTTCTGCATTCAAAATCTTGAACTTCATTAATTTTGATGCAACCCAGCTATAAAGAATCATTCACTTCTATTTTTCTTTAAAAATTGTGTCAAATTGTTTGCTGTTCTGTTTTGAAGAAGCATTTGCTTCCTCGTTTTGTATGTTATCATTGTCCTAGAGGATTGGAGACAAAGGCTATTTAAGCTGCGAAGGAAGTTGAAGCAGCATGTTACAAGGTTGTCCTAACCAATATTTTCAGGCTTGGACAACAGTTGACACCTCTTTTTCTTCAACCTAGAGTGAATTGCAGGGCAATATTATGCAGGCTCAATACTTGAAGATGATCAATCAACCATTTGGAGGAGCTGCAATCTCCATGATCTGAATAAAATACTTTTGAAAATTCATTGAGAACAATAGTGGATAATCCTAAATATATATCCGCTAAAATATTTTCAAAACACAAGAACAAAAGCAATATGCAACCATGATCTAAGAACCTAATGCAAATAAACTCAATGTCAACAAAATTGTTTATTGTTTAAAAATAATTTATGATAACAAACTGTACTAGCTCTCTTATCAACAATGGAAAGACTCATGCAATACTCATTTCTCCCCCAACGTCAATGCTTCACTACAAAGCAAATCATGTGAACGGTTGAATCCCTCTCCAACAATCTTCTTTCTATAGACACAAGTCTACGCTCATTGGCATAAACATTTGTATCATGTGCCATAAGAAGATATTTTTGAATAAGCATTTGCACTCTAGATCGAAATAATCATAAGGACTCACCTAATAATACAAGAAGCAGTACACAAGATATGAGATGGTGATAATTCCTAATACGATACCTTAAGATGTATTACAATGAATATCATTGTGACATAATTAGGTATATACCTAAGGCAGTATTACATTGAAGATCAGTGCTACATAATTAGGCATCTAATGGGTCATTGAAGGTAAAATCGACCTGTGTGACTAAGTCAGCTTACATGACCAGATTAATATTTTTACTCCAAAGATAAGAAAGCACATTTGGACCTTCTAACAGTTTTACTTTTGACATGTCTGTGCTATGACATCCATTCTAAACATTCTGTGGCTCCTCTATTTTGAAAAATGGACTAAAATTCCAATATTTGTAATTCTAGTTGTATTTTATGTAGAATTTGGCAAAATTGCTTAAAGTTATGCTCTTGTTTATAATGATTGATTTTTACATACAATAATATTGTGAGGAAAAACCTAATAGAATATTTGATTGATTAAATATGGCATTGAATTGACTCTTTCTATGAACTTACATAAAGTTTATGTGATGCAGAGCACGGAAAAAAGACAAGTTGAGATATCGATATCCTCGTGGTGAATCATATCTTGATGTCATTCAAAGGTTATATTTATCCATTTTGTTTTCCATTTTATTACTAGTGTTATTTGATTCTCATTGTAAAGTTGGTAAAAAATGTAGCACTTGAGCTACTCATATTCTTGCTACATTTATTTAATAATTATGAATTTTTAGCCAAACCAAGGGATCTATAATTCTTTTACCGAAAATCTATAAGAGCTGAAAAATTTAAAAGAGAAAAATCATATAGGAGCCCATGGCTTGGCCTGGGCTGGTCTCAAGCAAGATAATTCATAGCCAGACACCAAAAGGAAAAAGACCAAAAGACCAGTGAAAGCTTAAAGGTTCTATACATTTCATTTTCTTGTATATGAAATTTTGAAAAATGTTAAGAATGGATACATTTTATTTTATCATAGGTTAGAACCTGTCACTGTTGAGCTTGAGCGACAGCGTGCACCCGTGGTGGTTATTGCCCATCAGGTGATTATATAGTTATAAACTATGTTATGTTGAACACTTGTGATGCAAAATTTTCCTTACGAAACAAACATAAATAAAGAAAAATTAGACAATTGAATTCAGATTTTTAAATTATCTGTGTTTTATTATTTTATGTCAACATTGCCCATTAAAGTGTTTTTGTTTTGTTATCCAGGCTATCTTGCGTGCCTTATATGCATATTTTGCAGATAGACCTTTGGAAGAAGTTCCACATATTGAGGTATGCAAACTCTCTTTATTTACTCTTTCACATATGATTGTCCCTTTGTTAGATCATTTCTTCATTCTTATTTTTTCCTCTCCCTCTTGTCAGGTCCCATTACACACCATAATTGAGATTCAAATGGGTGTGACAGGTCTCCAAGAGAAGAGATATAAGTTGATGGATTAATGCATACACATAAGTTTAACATTTTTTCCCATCCTTATCTTAATAAGTGTGACAAAATTCTAGTGCTGTCCACAACGAACTATCATTTATTGAAACAGCATTCTCTTTGTTTAAAGAATTATGATGGATGAGTACATTATGGAATTATTCAATTTCATGTTTATCATGGCAAAGCTATATTAGAAGTCAATATTATGATATGATTATTGTAGGAAAAGGCTAATGGGGGTGTTGGCACGTATTGAAACACGTGTGCACACTTATTCATAAATAAGGGAGGAAGTTACATTGGTTATAACTTACATTGTCCAAGCTATAACCTATTTGTACATTATGTATTATGTCTAATACCCACATTAATATACTAAAGTTGAGACAACCTAAGATTGTTTGAAGTTCTATAAATTTCTCAAGCTCAATTGATTGAGTCATAATATCTGCAATGTGCTTTTAATTAACACAATATTGAAGACAAATGTTCTTAGTATTAACCAATGGATGAATGTAGGAATGATGAATTTCAATGTTTTTGGTCAACGTATGGTATATGGTTTCTTCACAACTTCATAATAGTGATTATGGCACAATGGAGTTAGTGTGATTAGATCCAACTTTTAGAAGGTGCTTGATTGTTGCAATTGAATTTCTAGGTCAATTTGTTCTTCAACTACAAAGAAAGAAATGGGCAATGTTGTCCTTGCAATTTTGGTCATGAATTGTTGATGATATATGGTAGCATTCTCAATCATCATTATATGACAACATGCATTATTCTTGTAATCATCCATATGTTTGATGGTTGTGGAATGTTGAGGATGTTGTTTGTTGTCATGTCCCCTTTGCCTGATCATCCCTATTATCACCATAATTAATAAAATAATAGTGTTTTTTAGCACTTACACACACACACACACACATGTTATAATACATTCAAATCTTGGTGCCAAAATTGGGTCCATGAGCCCAATCCATGAAAGGTATAAGAGCAAGCTTTTTTTATATGGGCATCTAATTTTCTTAATTTTTCTTTATTAGTTGAAATCCAACGTTCAAGCAATTGAGGACAAAACCTCTTATTTGCGAGATTTGAGGTTACGATGAAAACCCTACCATCTCCCTTAGCAATTTGACTTAGGAACTGCATTGTGTTGATCAATGGTCTTACTCGGAATTTCCTAGTTTACTAAAGCATTACATCTCAATCTACTGTTCAGGTGGTGCAATAGACTTGGGAAGGATTTATTTGCCATTCACACCTTGCTAGATTGTTGACATTATATATTGTAGCAGCATGTGAATATTAAAGCATTACCATGTTGGGTCAATAATGTATAGTGATCCCATCACATTATATATGAAAGTTGAAGTCAACTACAAGCCGCATTAGCTTCCTTGTGTAAGAATCATATACTAGATCAAATTAGTTACTAGCACCAACCTCATTTTTAAAGCAACTATCCAATTGCCATATTGAGCAAGGTGCCAACTCAGTATAACACTTAGTATTGGTTGCCTTTTCACTAGTGTTGAGTAAGGACAATCACCCATTCACAAGACCACAAAGAATAACCAAGTGAGCTCATTAAAAATAATGTCAATGTCTAGAGAGTATAAATCATAAATGATATTTCTCAAGACTATTAAAAGTTGTGACCCTTATATTGATTGATGTATATGTATTAAACGGATTATTGTTGCACTCGAGCATTGATTATTTATAACTCAAAATTGGTTGTTTATCAAGAATTTCTATTGCTACAATAGTGTTATCATATGCATATTTTAGTCACAATTGTTTTGACTAAAGGTGTGAATTAGTAACTTTGTTGTTTAATCTTTGTGATGAATGTTTCAATCCTTTTTGTGAAAAAATAGAATATTAGTTTTACCACACATTGTAGCCCAAGGTATTAGAACAAATAGTCTAACTAGCCTCTGGGTTCAATGAATGAGTGCATGTAGTTGAGTTAAAGAGACTTGGAAGCTTCAAAAAGGGATAGGAAAAAGTTGGAAGCAACACAAATAGAAATTAGTGTTGGAATAGGAGGCAAAGGTAAGAGAAACATGGTAGATCAAGGAGATAAGCTTCTCGTTTTAATCCAAAAATAGGAGGAAATGAATTAGCTACTTATCTAGATAATATAATAGATGTAGAATATGAATGCCACTTTGAATTCCACAAAGCCCACAAAATTTCATAGGTGAAGGGAGCATTTCAAATAAGAATGGTCATGCAAATCACAAATAATAATCAAGTTTTAGGTGGGTTAGTAGCCAGGCCTTTTCAACCTACCTATTTTCCTAAAGTGGAGGCACCACTACCAGAAGAGAAAAATTTAGCAACATACAACATCAACACTTGTATGGATGAATACATGAGTCTTGATCTAAACATCAAAATTTGATTTCATTTGCAAACTACTATAATTTTAAATCAAGGATTGGATCAAGAATGCAAAGGTGTCCTACACAACAACCCCATAGATATTTGTAGCAAGATTGAGCAAATTGACTCTCCCTCTTTTTGATGGTTCGAGGAAGGCTACTACTCATGCTTGGATCCAAAAATTGGACATATCTTTCACTTTGCTCTATGATGGAAGAGGAAGTTATCCAATTTGTAATCCTTAATTTGGAGGGCATAATCCATAAGTGATGACATCGTGGGTTAATTACACAAGGGCATAACCATATTGTTACCTATGTTGACTTCACATAGACTCATAGATAGGTTTGACATGAAAGACTTGGAGGTCCATTTGAGGGAGCTATCCCAATTGAGACAACATGGTACAATGGATAATTATCTTGTAGAATTTCAACAAGTATCAAGGATAGTTTTAGATATGACATAGAGGAGACTCATTGTTTTATTTGTGGAGGGACTAATTGAATCACTCAGGGGTTTGGTTAAGGCTATTGCTCCAGTGTCTTTGTAGGATGCAATCAAGAAAGCCTTGAATTTGGGGTGTTTAGCGGCCAAGAAAAAAAATTACCCCAAGATCCCACCAGTGAAGTAGCATAAGAAATCTTCTCAAAAGGATTCCACTCAACCTAAGGCACCACCTCCAAAACCAAGAATGATCAAATAATCCAAGAATGAACTATGAAGGAATAAATTATGTTTTTCTTATAGAGAGCCATGGGAGCCATTACATAAATGTTTGGGCAAGGGGCAAATACATTGCATAGAGGTTATTCTAGACAAGGATTCTAAGATAGAAGAACCTAACATTGAGATTGTGGTTGATGAGATAAAGCACGAGGGTAAGGAAGAACAATCCATGGAAGGCACAATTGCTAGTCTTCCTAGAGCATCAAAGTGCCATCCCTTTTGAGTTTAGGAGTTTGCAGAGTCACAAAGTGAGTTTTATTATATAAGCAACATTTATAGGGTGTTGGATCCAAAACAGAAAGGCCCAACAAAGTAAAAGATCAACAAAATATTAAAATGGTCAAAGGCCTCTAGGTAGAAACAACAAACCGATAGCTAACTAGCAACAAATCAAAGTTTTTTTTAAACATAAAAAAGGAAACAAAAAGAGCATCAAATTACATAGCAAGCTTCTCCCACTCCTTGAGGAAATTAAAGAGGTCCCAACTATTAGAGCAGGTGCTAGCACCTTTAGAATTTTCATGATTTTTGATTTTATATGTTAACATTAAATCAAGGGTGGATACCAAGTGGTGGATGACCTTCAAAGTAAAGCAGAAAAGATCACCCAACATTTTTTCTAAACCATCAACTTGAGTCATCAGAGCAACAACCTCCTTGGTAGTCTTTCATACAGTTAGAGCAAGTGTCCATTTTAGGTTCGTCTACAGGGGTGGTGTCTAGGTCGTTAGAATCAGACACCATAGCATTAAGTTCCGAGAATAGGCTAGGTCTTTCAGTCTCCACATCTGCATCCTCTTCCTTCTCCTCCTTGCTGCTATAGTCATCCTCTTGATCATCCTCCCAGTCAAATCACTAGAAATCTCATCCACAGTGAGGTTAGGGATAGGAGGACCCACTAGTCTATGAGACCTCCAAACACTAAGGTTAGGACCACCAGCTTAGCTAAATTTGACTCCCTTTTGCTCTCTTCCTTATCTATAGCCTTAGTGTTGTCCTTCTCCTTGTCTTCATATTTGCCTCTTCAACATAGAATTTGATCGAGGCCTTTTTCTTTTTCTTGCAAATGGGGTTTTTAGGTTTAGAGTTGACTCTTTTTTTGGAACTTTTACTAAGGGTTATTTGTGATGTCTTGGGATGTTCCTTTACTTAATCAAGTTAATTCACTTTCACAATCACTAATTCTTGAATGATTAAAGGATCTCAATATAAACTTCAGTATGTTCAGCTTAAATGGATTATAATTGAAGATCTGATAAATGATATAACAGTCTGTATGCAAGGCAGCAATGACGCGAACTCTGGATGCAAACTTGACGTTTAACCAATGTACCGATTGATCTCCTCAAGGATATCGGCTCTGCTAGATTGATTTAATGATTGAAGTGGTATAGACGTCCTTCCTAATGTTGACTGTCACCAATCCTTCTCCTTGCTGGGTAGCTCGCTGTCTGATAATGGATTGATTGAATTTCTGGAATCTGCAGAATATCCACTTACTGAGATCGCCGCTTTCTAGCTTCCTTGACTTTCCCGTTCAGGATGATGATTCGGTCTGGACGTTATCTCTTGCTTGTCTTTCGGTGATGGTTCTCTGATCCCTCTCTGACCCTCCAACGATCTTCCTAAATACCTTTCTTGATGGAAAGTCATGTCTTTTTTCCCAGCGATCTGTCTCAAGAAACATACGATTAGTTTGTAATTTTCTAATTATGAATTTTTTAGTGCGATCTGCCCTTTAACTAATTAAATGATGGATAATAACATTTAATTATATACGTCTATGAAATATATATATATATATATATATATATATATAATTATGCTTTGGTATAATTTATTACATAAATATTATTATTGAAGAAATGAGCAAATTGCTGCTTTAAAATGAAAGACCAATACTTCTCTTTTGGGCATAAATTTTCATTTTCCCTTTATAGGGAGGCATTTTAGACTTCTCAAAAGAAGAGTTTGAAGGGTTCTCAATAGGCAAGCTTTCAAGCAGGGGTTCCTTAATAAGACAAGCCCTAATGGGCTTTGGGGGGAAAAGGGTCAGATGAAAGTGATATAGCCTGAGGATAAGCTCCTAGTGGAGCAGGATATGTGGCTTATCAGGGTTTTTGACCACCACATCCAAGGCTTCCTTGACCAAAACTTCCAAGGAAAGAAAATAAAAAGGGAAACTAATAGTAGCCTTGTTCCTAAAATGATTAAGTAGAGGAAAGTGGTAGAAATAATAACACTTAAAACACTCTTCCAATGTAATGTATTTCATTAACACAAAACATACCTTGTCCCAAGGTTGAGGAAGCTTTGCCCTATCATAGCTCGCATGCAACTCGATCAAAATTTCGCCCTTCTTGAAGGATAGATTTAGACTTTCCATATCCAACACCTTTTGGTGCCTTTTAAGCTTTTGACCATTGCAAGATAAAGCCATTGCTTGGGAAATAACATCCTCACTCACTTCGAAAGATATGTCTCCCATATTAACCTACCTTAAATTCCAAACACTCACAAACTATATAGAAAAAATTTCATCATGCCCATTGAGGCTCTCAAGGAATGGAGCCAAACCACCTTCAACAAAAATGTGCCAAAGCAATGGGTCATTCTTGAACTCATCACAAGATCCAAGCTCCGTCCATATTCTATCACCTTCCATAATGTAGGTATTTCTTAGGTGGCTCCATTGTAGACAATTATAGGAAATGAAACCAATTCTACAAGTCACACAAAGTAAATTGGTGGGGTTTCTTAAAATGAGAAAGTGTTTTCTAGAATCGATCTTTATTATTTCCAATAAAGACAATTGAATGATCATTAATTAATGAAACATGTCGGGATAAAGATAATGCTTGGGAAAAAGAAAATCATCAACTTTTTTGCAGGTCATGTCCTTTTTAAATCATCTTTATATGGGCTAGTAAAACCACCCATGCTATTAGCCATTTTTCTAGAGATCGAAGAAACTAGATTTAAAGCACACCTTAGACATATAATTAAGCTTCTTGATAATAGACATGTTTCGATTTGTTAGAAAGCCATTCTCATACTTTAAATCCCAATCAATGATGACATGGTAGATGTGACAAATATACTAGTCATTACCACCTCATCATTCCAAGTTCACAAGGTCACCAACACTACACACTAATTATGAGATATCATGAGAAGCCATAAGGCCGAATAAAAACCCTTACTTTTCATCCAACCCAATCCCTTCGCATCAAACCAAATCTTTTTCCCCTAAGCCACAAAGATCGAAAGGAAGAGATTATAACCAATTGTTAAAACACAATATATATATATATATATTCAAAAACCTTAATATTACTATAGGCCCTCCTCATAAGGAATATTATTATTAAGTTGTTTCTAAAAGAATTCTTCTAACATTCTCTAGTAGACTCAAATTGTTTCTCCAACAACTTAGGGAATTCAAATTTTTTCTCAGATTAGCCATAGCATCGGCCATTTTGTTACCTTCTCTATAGATATGGGATAGTTCATAGACATCAAAACCCAATAATTTTTTTTGAATATTATTAATAATGTCACTGATAGTCCAACCCATCTTCACCTTTCCCTTCACAACACCTATGACAAGTTTGGAGTCATATTCAATCTATAACTTTTTAATCCTTAGTGAGAGGGAAATTCTGACCCCCCACATCATAACCATTGCTTCAACCATGTTACAAGATTTCTCCCCCAATCCCTTAGAGAGCCCAACAATAACCTCTCCATTAGGCTTCTTGAGAATACCATTACCACTAGCCAAACTTGGGTTTCCTTTAGCGGCTCCATCGAAATTGAGCTTTCCCCAATCTTGAGGAGGAGGTTTCTATTTAGTATTATGGCGAGCTAAAAATTTAGAATTATCAAATCTAGCAGGGTCTAACTATAGCCCCCATCTATTATCGACACTGGACTCCATAGTAGGAGGGAAACTTATAATTTTTTGGTTGCAAAGAGAGACATTTTCCACTAACAACATAGAGCAAAACCCAAAAACCTCATTAGCATTCTTTTCAAAATTTCAGAATATTCTATTATTCCTTTCTTTCCAAATACTCCAAAAAATATTGGGTGGAATTTGTCTCCATAACTCCCAAATTAAGAGGTGGGCATAAGGATAGGTCCAATTCTCTATAGAACCCTTTAAGTTTTTATTCATGGTCCAGCTGAAGCCCAAATTCTGTAAAGCATGACCCCAGATTTCCTTAGAGAAAAGACAATGAAGAACTAGGTGACACAATTTCCTCCCTTTTAATAAAATACACATAATAGATATTTGAAAATCTCTTCTCCTTGAATTCTGTTGGATAAGAATTTTGTTGTGTGCAATTGTCCACCAAAAGAAATTAATCTTGGGTGTGAGATGACAATTCCAGATGTAATTCTAGACTCTAATGTAGTGGTCATTGGTTAACAAGACACTGTAACTAGACTTAAGAGTGAACTTCCCCCTTCTATCCTTTGCCCAGTAAAACCCATCCTCTTTCTAGAATAGGGGGATTCTTCAATAGTGGGGCCACTCATTACTTGATAGATGTAGATTTGATTTTCAACAAAGCTTTGGATACTAAAGATTTCAATGAGTTTAATGTCATTCTTGTGAATGACCACATTATTCTTTGTTGGAAGTGAATACAAAGTTCAACTTATCTTTTGGAAGGCATCAAGTTAAGGATGATTTCTATGTTGTGAAGATAAGAGAAATACATATAGTTTTGGTTGTGTAATGGTTGCACTCACTTAGGGAATTCACTCAAAACTACCAAACAATGGAGTTAAAATTCATGGTGGATGGGAAGGAGGTAATACTCTAAGGCATGTTGAATGGAGCCCTAAGCATGGATAAAGTGAAAATAATGGAGGAGAGTGTTCGAGGAAATCAACCCACTCAATGAATGGAGTTAATCAAGGACCCACTCCAAGGTAGGATACTTCATTATGATAATGTTTGGTCTATTTTGAATGTGTTGTTTGTGGCACAACAAAGATGACTACCTAATGAGATATTGGTAAAACAATATTTTTGAGGTAAGAATCAACTTAACATTGCTAGTTGGAGATTTGGTAACAAGAACTATGACCCATGGATAATTATAAGTGTTTTTTCCCATTTTAGAGCTATTGCTACCCACATTTTCATGTTTTCCCACATTCTATTGGCAGCCATGAAGGAATTGTTAATCACATGGATGATGCATTTTCCACTTGTTATCACTGTTGAGGCATTTGCAGCTAGCATAATATGATTTCCAGTCACTATAATTTTGATTTTGGGCAAGAGAATGCACTACTACATCCATGGAATGAAGAAAATTTCTTGGTATAATATTGTGTGTAAAGGGGTCACTTCTTGAGATCATTAAGTGCAAACATCCCCACATATTTAGTGCTACGTAGGAAGAAATTTAGAGGAATATATGATTGGAACACCCACCTATTAGCACACACATGGTTATATTGAGCCATTTTTCAGATAGTGTAACTTGGGACAACATGAAGGGAACATGTGGAGACCAAGGTAACCATTATAACAACAATATAGAAGAGGTGAGTATAGTTGCTGACATGTATTGGTTATATTTGTTTGGAAAGATCATTATTAAGAAGGGATTCAAAATGGAGTGTTGTGTTAAGGAAACTATCTTATTAAGGTAGTCAAGGGCATCATATGGAAACTTTAGGGATAATTTTACATGAAAATCAGAGTGGTGCAGTGTAAGCATGGTGAGGTAACATCAAACTTGGAAGGGTGTGCAAAGATCCACCCACAAGGAAGGAGAATAGTTGTTGATGAGCTCCTACTACCTAAGGAAGGAGGAAACATACTTGGGACAACAATTCCCATATTCTTAGCCTTAATACTACTATCACAATTACTATCAACCCTCGCATCACTTCAATTATGCTTATACAATTAGTTTTGAAGGAATCAACATAGGAAAGCAGATATGTAGTTTTTAATCACTATTGAAACATTTTCATCCCCTGCACTCCTCACACCCTTGATTTTTGCAAGGGGATATCAGTTTTGTTTCTATTATATCATTGGTATGTTGCTATAATAGTTGTTGTCAGTCATGAACCGTTGCAAGGTGGCACAATTAAAGGGACATTTCTTGGAGGAAGTTGAAGAAAGCTTTCATTTGAGAGGAAGATCATCTTGGAAACCACCATGGTACCTAATTGAGTAACATTTCAATTTAATTGTAACTATTCTAACTCATTTCCAGCCCTTACACAATGTGATTTTTACTTGATTTTGGAAGGTATACATCAAAATCTCTTTGCAGAGGCCATAAGAACCCACAAGTGGAATCATGGAATTTAATTAGATGTTCCATATTTTCAATTACATGAGAAGACTACAAAGGTGTAGCAAGAACACATTTTTTTCTATAATCATCATGAGGGAAAGAAGGCTAATGAATAAGGTCATAACATAATACTTGGTATGTTGGAAGAATCTTCCACTTTTAGGATGCTACATGGGAATGAACGAAGATTTTTGATCACTCAAACCTGAAATTGTTTGAAGGAAAGCAATGTAGGGAAGAGAGGACTGCTATGTCCCCTTTGCAAAATCAACCCTAATATCATCATAATTAATAAAATAAATGTTTTATAACACTAAGCATATATATATAAAATAAATAATAACACATTCAAATCTTGGTGCCAAATTTATCCCATGAGCCCAATCCAAAGAGCAAGATTTTATTTTTCATCTAGGCATCTCATATTCCTAATTTTGCATTATTGGCTAAAATCTAGTGTTGAAGCGATTGAGGTTAAAACCCCTTAATTGCGACTTCTAAGGTTAGGATGAAAATTCTATCCTCTCTTGGTAATTCTACATAGGAATTGTAGTTGCATTTATCAATGGTCTTATGCATATTTTCCCATTATTTTTTTGAAGAATTACATCTAAATCTACTATTCAATTGGTGCACTAGACTTGGGAAGGATTTATTTTCCATTCACATTCCCTACATCTAGAGGATTGATACTCTAGTGCAACCAAACTAACTGACATATATATTGTAGCAACATGTTGCAAATATTGAAGCGTTACCAACCATGTTGGGTCAATAATGGAGCACTAACCCCATCGTGCCATTATAAATGAAAGTTGAAGTCAACAATAGGCTATATTAGCTTTCCTATTTACCACATCCCAAATCAAATCACATACCAATTCCAACCTCATTTGCAAAGAAAATACCCAATCGCCAAATAGGGTAAGTTGTCATTCAAGTTTGCCACTTCATGTTGGTTACCTTTCCACCATTGTTGATTGAGGAAGGACAATCACCTATTCACAAGATCACAAAGAATAACCAAATGAGCTCATTAAAAATAATGTATATGTGTGTAGATTGTAAGTCAGAATTATGATATTTCTTAGGACTGTTAAAATTTGTAATTCTTAGATTTATCTATAGATATGCATTAAATGGATTATTTATGTACCCTAGAGGATTATTTGTAGCTCATAACTAGTTATTTCTAAAAAAAAGTTTCATTGCTAGTTTGGCTACAACAATGTTATCATATGCATATTTCAATCACTATTGTTTGGGCTAAAGTAAATTAGTAACTTTGTTGTGAATGTTTTTGATTAGATAAGCAGGGAAGGGCCCTGATCCAAAAAACAACACCTAGATTGGCACACAAGCCATCATTTAACATAGTAACCATAGTCCATCCATTAATAATAAAAAGCAGTAAGTTTCTACTAGCAAACTTAAAACTACATAAACCATTAATCAAGTCAATAGTGTCCTAGGTGGTATTCCACCATAGCATAGATATTATAAAATAGTAGTCCGTGATTATGAAACAAAAGGACAAAAACTGAAAGCAGTCATCAAAGCAGCAACAAGAAGCCATTAATTGGATTTCTTCAACAGGTCCCCATATTATCCCATGAGAGAGATGTATTATCTCCAGTCAGGTCCCTTAGACTCGTCCAACATCTTCAATACATCCGACTTCCCCTATTTCTTCAGCTTCCTGGTAATTTTGGATTTTCCAGAAACAACTCCTAGCATCACCCTCCTCATTAGTCTATTAGTTACCTTCATTAGCATAACTAAGGCGTTTTCCATATCATTAAACTGAACCTGGAAAAAAGTTAGTCTACTCTTCAAGAATTTGGTGCTTGAGTCCTCAGTATTAATCTCCATACCCATTTTCCCTACATCCTGCACATTCTCAACATCATTCTTTTGTTCCTCAAATTGCTCAATTTGTTCCTCCTCTTCCTCTCCCTTATCCTCCTAGGTAAAAGTACAAAGCTGTGTCACACTTTTATAAAATAAACAACCAACACTAATCTGACTTTTAAACTTGAATCACTATAAAGTGGCATATATGTTTTGAATTTTGAAATGATGTAAACTAATAAAATGTATATTTTTTAGTATTTTTTATGTTTATTATTTTTTGATAAAATTAAAAAAATTATTTAAATATAGTTTTTATAAATTAACACTATAATTTAGTTGTTGATAAAATGCTGAAAAATGGCGTTACATGAGATGTCAAGCTTTATATAAGTAAATTTTCTTTTTTTTCTTTCAAAATTTTTTGTGTATATTTATAACTTGAAACTTTAGGGCTTGGATATATATTTTTCAATTTTAATAGATATATATTTTTAAATAAATATTTAAATGTTCATGTATTAAAAATCGACAGTTTCCACTTAACATCAACTTTTATATTAAATATTTATCTAAAATAGAAAACAAATCATACTATCTTAATCTAGATTCTTTTATCTAGGGCATCATATTTTTATTTTTATTTTTTTAGTTAAGTTTTAGTATTTTTCTTGACATGGTAATCAACCTAATATTTTTGTGTTGATAACCTACTTTTAGTAAAAAAATATAAATAATAATTAAACTATAAAATAACTATATATTTGAAAACTACACTTATGGATCTACAAAAGGGTATTTTTACATTTAAAAAGAATGTTATTTATATGAGTAGGACTTGTTGAAACATTAAATTTTTCAAATAATTTCATTTTTTAGTAAATTGGCCTCAAAGTGGTTCTACATATTTATTTAGCCAACAATTTTAGTTGGAAAAGTTGTGGACATATTTAACTTATCTAGAATGAATCTTGCTAGGTCATATGTTTGACCAAAATTGGTTTTTAGTTATAAATACTAAAATTCACTCATGTTGATAAGTTGGCCAAAAGTGTGGCACAACTTTTTACTTTTACCCTCCAGTCCTTCTTCCCCCATATCATAAGCTGAGTCCTCAAAATCCATATCCTCATAATCTTCTTCCTCCTAGGCTTCATACTCTTCATAATCTAGGTCTTCCTCATCACACAATCATTTTCTGTTTGCCTTTATTGTCCTTTGAGGCAGCTTTTGCTAGGCGGACAGACCTTCTACCACCACTCCCTCCGCTCCCTTGCCCCTGCAAAGTCTCCTTCAACTTCTCATTATGCATACATTCATCATAAATATTATTGACATCCCTAGGGTTTATATCTCTTTTGAATTTTTTCGCCTTGGGAAGTTCCAGTAGCAAAGGCAAGTGTTTTCTTTTCTTCGGCGTAGCCTTGATGAGCTCTATATCATAAACTCAATTTTCCTCACTCTTCTACGACACATGAGTTGAGGGGTTGGAAACATTGGCCATAGGGGACTGGCTCTTTGTAGGAATTAGCACCCTCTTAGTAGCGACTACGAGAGGTGGGCGGGGATTAGGTTCCACAACAGGAATTTCAACAGTAGCAGGATTTTCATGAACATGTGGTTCCTCATTATCCCCTTCAATACAGTTGGGATTACCATTTCTACTGACCAAAGGGTTATTGTGAGGATTTAGAGCCAGAGCATACTTATACAGGGTTAACATCAGACCTTGGTGCAGGGGAGGACTGACACCCTTCTCAATATTGAGTTGCAGGGAAGACAACAAGTAAATGGGTAAATTAACTCTCTCACCATGCCTAATGTGATTTAGTAGTGGAAAGTGGTATGCATGTATCAACATATAGCTTTTGTAAACAAAGATTTTGGCACCCAAGGGATTTCTTGCACTTTAAGGGTTTTTCACCTAAAAGGAGAAAGATGGGCCAAAATGGGAAATGTCTACACTCAAAATCAGTGCAAGGATGGATGAAGTATGCCTAAATTCAATGTCCTAATGCAATAAATTGATAAAAGGAATGACTTATTAATGCAAAACCTAAGAAATGCAGGATGTTTGAAAACACATTATGATATGCAGAAAGATGAAATGAATACAATAAAGAACAAGATAAAGATGCTAAAAATAAATTGTGCACTTGGAAATTAATGAAGGATGAGATGAAGATTGCAGATGCCTCAAAAAATCTAGAAAATATGATTTTCTGATCAACAGGGTCACTTACGCCAAGATGGGCGACTTAGTCCCAGATCAGGAAAACTGCCCAGAAACCTATTTCTGCCAAATGGGTATCCAAAACTGCAAATTTTTTTGAAAAACCAATGTAGTGGGACTAATTCACCACTGTTGGTGACTTAGTCCACTTGGCTTTTCTACAAATCAAAGTGGGAGATGGAAGCCTATAGTCTCAAGACTCTATTTTCTGACAGAGACCTGGATATGAATTTGCAAAAATCCCTACAAAACAAAATATAATTTGATTTCTAATGGGGGGTTTTCCTTGGTCAAACCCCTAATTTGTATTTAAACCTTGAAAGAGATAAAATCTACATGAAACCCTAGCCCTAAGTGTGTCTAAGACTAGGAAGTTTGAAAATAAGATGCAACCCTATTCTAATGTGCAAGAATAAGATGCATAAATGGATTTAGAACAATGCAATATTCATCCTAAGAGACACTAAATCACTTTAGAAATGAATCTTAATGACATGTAAACCTTCCTTAGGCTGAAGATAGAGAGAAAATGGAAGGTGGAATCACTTTGAAAACAAGTCTTTAGGATTGATTTGATGGCTAGTTGCATCTCCTCAACCTAGATTTCTCCATGATTCTCCATAGGCATTCCATGATCAACCCTTTTCAATATAATATCTTGGACAAAAAGTGAGCTTGAAGACCTACAAAAACCCTAGCTTTCTGCCCTAAAGATTCAACATTGTTGTAGAAAGACTAATGAATCTTCTTGTGAAAGATATTTGACTCTCGACTCTTGATTTTGCTTGATGAAAATGACTTAATGTTGTGAAAAATGACCTAAAAACATGTATTTATAGGAATTAGCACCTAATTATTCATTATTTTAACTTCACAGGCTAACATCCATCGAGAATTTGAATTAAGTTGGTGATTTTCCCACTCAAAAGTGAAAATTACCTCAAAAGGGACTAAGTCGCCACCCTGGGTGTCTTAGTCCTACCAAGGGTTTTTGAGGTGGGTTTTGTGGATTTTGAATGATTTGAATATATCTTGTGAGGATTTGTATGATTTGTGAGTGGAATAGGCCTTAAAGTCCAAAATAATGAGCATTAGGGGCCTATAAATGCAGTTTTAAAGGGGTGATTGATGCAAGGGTGTCTAAAATAGGACTAAATTAGACCATATATTGTACTATCTCCAAAGGAGTACAATTTTCATGTCCACA
>VDFB02071357.1:0-66561 GCA_007258455.2 Sequoia sempervirens | reverse complement strand
CAATGCTTTTACAAAATTTCAAAACTTAGTTATTTCTTACAACTAATATGATAGACACAGAATTCCAGAGACCCTTCATTGTTGGGAAGAGAACAAGCAACAAAAGCTAATTAAAGCACAATACAGTCTTTCAAATCTCCCCGTGAGAAGCATCCTTTAAGGTTCGATCATAAATAAGAAAAACCCTAAAAATATATAGGAATATTCATAATTTTATAGAATCCTTCCTCCTTTACAGCATAATATGAAAAATGGCACACCTTTTACAAAAACTAAAAGAGTGTCATAGGCATAATCCAATTTCTAAAAGATAGCATTAAACATAGAAGCTAACAACATGTAAATTAGTTATATGAACTATCAACACAAAAAATTTAACACAATGTTTTCAATATGGATGAAATATGAAAATTAAATTTGATAAAGGCCATCGAATGCACAATCTTAAACATTTCTCCCAAATAGATCAAACTTTTGGGTATGTGCAGGATCATGATGGGCCAAAAAGTGGCAATATGATGGGTATGTGGTTGACGACTTTTTTTAACCCAAAATTGATGAAACAAAAAGGGTTTTTTAAGGAGATTCTCAGCTTTCCACCAATATAAATTATGTTTTACTTTGAATTTAATAAGTAATTATTATTAATTTTCTATTCAAATTACGACTAAAGTCCCGATTGATAGATTGATTGAAAAACATCTATAGCTTTCAAATGATATCACATTTTTTGAATCCAAATCATGTGTCACATTCAATGTTTTGCATACTATAGGATTAAAAAAGAAAAATTGAATTTCATGAAGTTTTGACCAAGTTAAGGTGGTCAAACATACGAGTTTTTTATATTTTTTAAAAGTTGTAATAAAAAATTCATAAATAATTATTTACTTGGAAAAAAATTACAAAAAAATATGCATCACATCAAGATATGAGTCCTCTACTTATATCTAAAATCTTATAAAAAAAATATTATCATTTTATTGTGGTTAGGGTGGTCAGACAGACACCTATTTATTTTCCACGAAATTTAAATTACTCTTGTATTGAAATTTTGGTACTACTTGAAATAATTAAAAAAAAAATAAACTTAGTAGTTTAGAAACTACATTCAATTTACTCTGATTCTATTTCTTACATATTTTTAAAATATTATAGATTACTTATTCAAATTTTTCGTCAAGTTTCCTAACTTTGATTTTTTTGATTTTTTTTCCACATAAGGGCCTGTTTTTTCCATGATCCTGCACATACCCTTTTATGATATATAAACTGAAAACAAAGGTCAGATGCCAATCCAATGATAGTCTAAATTAAATATAACATGCCAAAGAGAGTAAGCAGTATTCTATAAAGACCATCCTTCTAAGAAAATAGAACTCTCTAAAACAATATATATATTCTTGAAAAGGTTTTCAAAGAAAACTTCAAAATCCTTCTGTTGCCAGCAGAGGACTTTGCGAAATCGGGAAAGCACGAGATGCCTAAATCTAATAGCTTTCGCAATCCGATCCTAGATCTTGATTAGATCACAATAATATTTTCTCTTTAAGTCTCAACTACATCATTAATGGTTTCATATATTTAGTGGATATATACTATAAGAAGACAATCAAATTTTAACATAGCCTAGAAAAATTGGATTGATCAGTTATGGAGATTGATAGCGTTGACTCGAGTTCCATCCTAAAGTAAGAAATCGGTATTAGCCTCAACAAAACTTTTCCCAAAAAATCTTTCCATGGAAGATATAGGCGCGACAAAATAGATTACTTGTCAGAGTGACGGTGATTCGAGACTTTGTGAAATTGTTTTGGCCGAAAATCCACTGCCAGTACGACATAATGTATTTCACGCCTAAAAGGAAAATGATATATATATATATAAACCACACAACCACCACGTGGCACATTGCGCATCTTTATGAGAAAGCAGTCTTTATCCTTTGGGTGCAGATCCATCTTGAAGCGGAAAGGAAATAAGGGTCAAAAACCAAAAATATTCAAAGGAAAAAATTCTTTACAGTTTTGGCGACTCACAGGGGGCCTTTGCTAGTGGAGGCATGATCCTAGATCTTTGGAAAATCCTGGAGTTTGAGTAAAGCAACATGTTGGGTCTCCCAATCTACATCAATGGGCTGGATGAGGGTGCATAAAACCTCGTATGCTTGATCCAACTCAAGGACTTCTTTAAAAGAAATTCCTCCAAACCTTGATGAGACAACTCTGATGTAGTAGTATAGTCAAGAAAGGGAAATGATATCCTTCTTGATCTCCTTGACAATGGGTGATGAGCTTAAACCCTATAGAGTTGTGGAGGTCTAAATTTTGAGCCTAATTACATCTGTGATCTGCTCGATTGTTAACACTCCTCCATCCGATGAGAAAAGGGTGGGTAATCCTATCTAAAGCATAACATTATACTCTTCCATGATCTCGCCGACCTCCTTATTCAATGCTACCTAGAAGTTTTTTCCATTTGATGTGACTCTATGGAAGATGATGAATTCATTTTCTTTCCTCACAGCAGCCCTTCGGTTAGGAATTTCGGCATGCCTTAAAGCTTCCTCAGTTGCTTTACATAATTTTGTGACCAAGATCTTTGATTCTTTAGCTCGGGGGGTGAATATATGGAGAATTTGGTCGACCCCCAGGCCAAGTTTATCATTTAATTCCTGAGTGTACCTTAAAAACTATAAGGCTAGCTTTAGAGATGCAATTGCAACTATGATTCTCTCCCAATGAGTAGATATTAGCATTTTTAGTATCAAAAGGATCTTGGATCCTTGCATCGTGATCAGTTCTTGTTGGAATTGGGACTCTCTTTCCTTCATGCTTTCTTTCAATTGATTCTTCTCGTAGAAGGCGTTTGTAAGCTCAGAGGGTAGCCTCCCAATCTCTTCATCGCGAGTCTGCAAAATAGACTCGATATAGAGAAAGAGATTTGTGTTCCCCATCTTCCATATGCCTTGGTTGATTATCTAGTCCCTTTCATCTTTTCTTTTGAAGGTGGCTATGAAAAAACCTTTGGGAAGGAATTGTATTACTAGATTTGGCATCTAGTTTTCTACCACCTAATACAAAATGCTTTATTTAGATGGCTAAACACTTATAAACCTCTCAAATATTGCACACTCTATTAGCCTATTCTTGATGCTTCTTATAATTTCACCTTTGAAGTATATCTTGAGTTTTAGTTGTTCCTTGCCATCAATTGTTGTCTTATACATCATTCTGGTCTATCATCTTTATTAAATTTTATCTCTACTTCTTTCAAGAACAAGCTATTTTTATAAATCAAATATAATATATATAATTATTGATAAAATAAAATACACACATCAGTTTTTATATTTATACGTTTTATTTTATATTTAATTATTTTGATTATATATATTTCAAAATATGTCAAATTACATTTAGATTTTTATGTACATAATTATGACAAAAACTCTATACCTTATTTACATTATAAAATACCTCTTAACATAATTATAATATTTTATTTTAACTAACATCTAACTTTTAACAAATAATTATAAATATTTATAATTTAATTAAATAATATATCAATTTTTTTACCAACAATTTATTAAAATAAACTATTTTCAATAAATATGTCAATTTAACCTCAATTCTATATAAATATCCTTGATGTGTAATTTGGAACTACAAAAAATATTATTATGTATGTTAAGTTTGAAAGATCAAGCTAAACGAAATTAAAGAAAATCCAAAAGTACAATTTGTCTCTAATCACTTTAGAATATATTCTACCATATTCTTCTATTAGAAGTAAAAATAAAACGGTTCTACATTCTATGAATATTCATGTCCAATCTAAATTTAGGTACACTTCTCTACCAAATGCAAGTTGGTAAAACGATTGTAATAAAAGGTGAGTAGTATTTTCATGAAGATGTGTTACTAATATGTTGGATTACCTCATATAAACCAAAGAGGTTGAGAGCTTTTAAAAAGATAAATTTTAAAATAAATAATATTAGAAAAATCAACCCTAAAATCATTTTCAAGGTGTGTAATTTTAGTAAAATGATATGAAACTCATTTATATAAATATTTAAAATTATAAATTTAATAAAAGGAATGTCAAAATTAATATAATGACATAAAGTTTGGGGAATTTATTATGAAGTTTAATGATTATAGAATTAGTTTTTAATTAAAATAAATATATTTTATGGTAATAAACGTGTATATAAGGATTGTCAATTGATGATAAAATATAAGATATTTTTTTAAGAAGGATCAAGGTCAAGTGGATCAATGAGAGTTAGAAATGACAATGAAAGGAAGAGGACAATTATAGGATTCTCAACACTAGTGTGCCAAAGATCACATATCTCTTATCATAGTTAAAGAATAAGATGATAGATGCCAATAAAAGAGAGAATCCAAGTATTGTTTTGATCCAACCCTAGCATGGGGGGAGACTTATAAATAGACATGATGTATAGGTCATTTAGAGAAAATTAATTCCTTGACAAGAGTAAGAGATGTAAATACACAAGAGGCAAGTAGTTTGTTGGTTTGTTTTTAAATCCCAACTGATTCTTGAAACTAAATAAATAATTTATAATTCTTATGCTCAAAGGTTTCAAGAGTTTGGCTAATGAATAAGAGATTGATTTTACAAATATCTCCTCTACACTTTAAGTTCTACAAAACCTCAGAGGGTGATCCTTAATAATGTCAGATAGATTCACACTTTATTTATACCAATATATTGTTTAAACAAAAATATTCACATGAAATGTGTCAATAACTACAAATATAACATACTAATTGGCTAGATTCTTGGAAGCTATTGATTTACTCACTTTGAGAACATGAAATAACTTTAAGAAATACATTAAAACATAAATAGAAAATTGATTTGAAACATATTGACCATGGACATGTAACTAGTATCCATACTTAGACTGGTGACTTAAACCTAGGTTATATAGTAAAAAAGAAATGCAATTATCTTTTGAACAACTTAAAACAAATTATGGGAAAGCTCATTTATCATTTCCTTACAATGATATTATTTAAAACTTACAAACAATTATACTTAGCAATCCTTGAATATGTTAGAACTCTTATTCTAGATACAACAATTTAATTTATTTCTTGAATAGAAGCTATATGAGAAAAAATCAATTGCAGAAATGGAAATGATGAACAAAAAATGATCTTTGATCAATTTTATTCATAAGAGTAATAACATATACATTTGGAGACAATTGATTGTGAAATCATCACAATGTATTCATATATTTCAAATTTGTATTGATGTACAAAAATGACAATTAAATCTACATTTCTTCCCTGGAAGACTTGGACTATACAGTTACAAACCTAAAACAAACTTCTTTTGTTTACAAAAATCCTAGATCCTTACAAAAATGGCTTGAAATTCCTTTTTATAGAAACAAGGGAGAAACAAGCTTAAAGCCATGGACAAATGTCATATTTTAATTTGACAATCGTGTCCTTAGGATCAAACAAAAACCAAGGGTAAAATAATTGTAGAGACCATTGAAGGAGATATTCTTCAACTTTGCAATGATGAGGCAAAATAGAGAAGGTGCATGATCATTTCGTTGAGCTTCTCCATCCACATTGAGAACAAACCTTCTAGAAAACCAGTGGAGATGATGGTGACTACATCATAAGACCACCATTTATTTGATTTAATGAGCTAAAGATAAACTAAAAAGGACCAATGGCATTTGATTAGTAAAGGGAAACTTCTTGTCAAGAACTAGAGACAACAACAATCATAGAAATCAAGTCTAAATTTGTGTAAAGTGATTAAAAGTGACAAACCATCTATTTTTAAAAATTGAAATCTTTGTTTGAGTCCATCAAAAACATAAAACATTAACAAATCATTTTAATATAAATAATAACACTTCCCAAACATCAAAATCTAATTCAATATCACATATAATTTTATTTAATTTCCACATTTAATTTTATATTTAATAATCATCACCTCTAAATCTATTATTTAAATCAATTAATACTTAACTATATATACTTATTTAATTAAAATAAACTTATTCAATGTGAGATATTTAAACGAGTACAATAATGCTATGAATCATTTCATTTGAGAAAGAAAACATATTTTCCATGCCATGAGTATTTTATTTAAAGATGAATTAAATTTTGAAAAAGAGGAAAGGTGATGTATCCACCCACCCACCATGGAAGATGGATCTAAAAGAAGAGCAATAATGTATAAGTATTCAAAGAAATGATTTAAAATGTCCAAGGAGGGCTAACGTGTTGGTTATACTCACTTAAAAAAATATATGTGAATTAGATTGAACACTCAAAAGTGATATGAAAACCAAGTTTATAGTTACATAAGTGTTCTTGGACAATGAATTGACTTTGCTTGATAAATTAAATACATGATTTGGAGTTTTCACCTATGCCATCATGTAGAATGTGTTAATATATGTACTTTCATCATTTAAATGTTGTGGGAGTTGTTCGTTTCTTATTGAATAGAAGGTAAGATATAATAATAATCAAAGTTCAAGTGTCAATTGACTAGTGGTTATAACTGAACAAAGGACAAGATATTATTTAATGGGAACATTAGAGACAACCATAACCACCACTCAAACTGCCAAGTAATCAAAATGGTGATAGCTGAGCAATGATTTGATTGATAATATGTTGGTAATTGTTTCTATTGATCAATCCTTTATTATATTTGCATTAACAAGTTGTACTCTTTAGTAATATCTTTTAGTTTTTTGGACAATTTTTCTTCACTCTTTTAAACATTTTGGATTTTAAAACTTGTTTAGTTAGATTTGAGTTTGTTTGAAGAGTTTCCAACCATAATTTATTTATTCTTAAAATAAGTATATTGATCTTTATATATGTTAAATTATTAACAAGTTGTGCTCTTTAGTAATATCTTTTAGTTTTTTTTGACAAATTTTCTTCACCTTTTTAAACACTTTGGATTGTTAAAACTTGTTTAGTTACATTTGAGTTTGTTTGAAGAGTTTCCAACCAAAATGTCAATTCTTAAGGATATATAATTTATTTATTCTTAAAATAAGTATAGTGATCTTTATGTATGTTTAATTATAGTTTGTTTTGAAGTTTTAAATTTAGTGTTTTTAGAAGGGAGGGTTGTTCTTAGGATAAGATACAATCAAAGGTTACAAGTGTTGATGGGTAGAGATTGATTAGATAAAGTGGAAGTTGTTGTCATTAAAGAGTTTATAATGAAGAAGTATCCACAGTAAGAGTTATGATTAATTAAAAAATTTATGTAGGTGTGGTCTACAAGGCCACTCCTTTTTTATCTATAATAAAAAAATCTTACAAAAAAAATTGTTCCTACTTGAACACGCAAGAAAAGTAGAATTTTCAAGCGTTAAACACCAATCCTACTTAATATAATTTGTTGCACTTGGATTTTCTTTGTTTTTTTCTCCTTAACCTTGATCTATGTAGTGCCATTCATATAAGGAGGATTATATTACTTATCATGGTTCTAGTTGTTGCAAGGTGTGTGTCCTTGGTCTCCTTATGTTGTGCAATGCAGCGCTCAGGTTCATGACATGGCTTAACCATCTCTCGTGGATTCATTAGTTCTGATGGTTGTATTGGGTATTAACAAGTCGATCTTTTGGCGCAACATCAACCATCTATGCAACAATTGGTATCAAAGCCTATGTCATGAGTTCCAAACCCCCACTTGCACTTGGGGGGTGGATTGTTGCAAGGTGTGTGCCCTTGGTATCCTTGTCTTGTGTGACGCAGTGCTCAGGTTTGCGACATGGCTTAACCACCTCCCATGGATTCATTAACTCTAACAATTGTATCAGGCATTAATAGGTTGATCTTTTGGTGCAACAACAACCATATGTGCAAAATCTTCTCCTTCTCTCCACTACTAGAACACTCTTTTGCAATCTTCTCAACTTTCGGAGGAGATATAGTTTTTTTTCCTTTTGAGCTTCAATCTTCTCCGAGAATCCTTTCTTATTTTCTTTGCTTTGCTCAGTAGATATCTCCACATTTGTCAACCTATCTTCTTGCTCATGTTGCTCATTGACTATCTCATTGCTTTCTAGGAGGGATGTGTCTTGCTACAATTGACCATCACCCGAAGAGGCTCCCAATTCTTTAAGAAGATTTTCAACTATTTGTAATGTTTCTCTCCTTAGCTTCTCTATATCAACCTTGTCTTTTCCCATAAGAGTGTTTGTTCTTTTCTTTTTCTTGAATTCTTGGTCATACGATTGAGACAACTTAGCTCTTTCCTCATGAGTTAATGATGAACCAATCTTCCCCAGGGTAAAAAATTTTGTTTGTTCATATTATACAATTGCCTCTTGTCTTTTTGCACTCAATACACCTTTTAGATCATCTGGTAACTGATCCTTTATCTTACTTAGGCCAACATTAAATGTCACCATGTATTTGATAATGACCTCTTCAATTGTTTCCTTATCTGCATCATTGACATTTGGATGCATTTCAGTTGTATCCTTCAAAATTCCAAACTCTACTATAGCACTAAATAGTGCATCAAATTTCATGGGACTATGCTCACAAATTGGAGGGGTATCCTCTTTCTCTTTTCCCTTTTTTGTACTAGTCTCTTCCTAAGAGACTTCTGATTTCCTTTTTCAAACCAATTGATGTTCTTTCTCTTCCTCTTCTTGTTCTTCTGGATTGATATACCTAACTCTTGTTGCTTTTTCTTTATTTCTTCTCTTTGGAGCCTTTTTTCACTCAGGTAGGTTGGATGTGTCTATCTTCTAACAACCACTTGACCTTCTTATTCTCAGTGAAGTATGCAGCTTAGAGTAGATGAACCTTTAGATTTCTCTGCAGGGTCCTTAGGGATACCAAACTCCTTTTCCAACTCAACTTTCATCTTTTCAACCTTTTCTTCAATACCCTTCTTTTTCTTTTCTAGGTTTTCTTTACTTGATTTCTCTTCATAAGTACCAAACCTTCCAGCTTTTGTGTCTTTAGGTTTTCTTAATACAATCTCTATAAGCCTAATGCATTCAGACTCATCTACCTCATAACGTAGCTTTGGAACTCAAACAGTTCTAGGTTCAATTGCTTCCATGTAGCAGTAATCTTTGCTAACCATAAATGTTAATTCATTATTATACTTGTCCACAAATTTACTTGGAATCCTTTCTCTCTCTTACATATGAGCTTGAAAAGGTTTAAAGAATCCCCACAACATTGAATCACAAGACTCTTTACCAAGAAATCTCTTCAAATGATCTCTAATTTAAATAGCTACAAGAATATTATCTTTTCAAACAACATTCTTCACTCTGGGCAACTCATTGAGAAAGTAGAACATTAAGAAAATGATAATAGTACCATACTGGAAAGGGTATTTTGACTCCTTAGTCTTTTGTAAATTTTCCAACAACTGTAATCATAGGTGCTCACAAAGATGAAAGTCTTTTCCTTCTTGCATCATTTGATAAGCCATATGAATCACAGTGGCAATGACAAAATTATCTCTATTTGTGTAGAATATCTTGTAACCAATCATCATTGTAGCATATTTGACCGTTGAATCTTCAATGTAGTCCACTGTTAGGGAACACTTGTCAAACTTGAATCTGGTAAGTTTCATCACCACTTCATTATTTATCGCCTTCAATGTCGAGACAAGGCCTATGGGGCTCAAAATGGTAACAACCTTAATTGCCTCTTTGTTTATCATATATGGCATGTCCAACCACATGAATTTATCATGAATCTTGTTCAGAACATACTTCACCCACTCATTATCATAGCAGAAATTAGGAAATTTTTTCACACATGCAAATTTTTCTCCATCAAACTGGCATATTCTAGTTTCAACTCAAAAACACCTCTAGTTAGCACTTTTCCCCTAAACTTTGCTAGCAGGTAAAAGTACAAAGTTGTGTCAGACTTTATAAAGGAAACGACCAACATTGATCCAACTTTTAAACTTGAATCACTAAAAAATGGCATATATGTTTTGAATTTTGAAATGAGGTAAATTAATAAAATGTGTATTTTTTAGTATGTTTTATTTTTGTATTTCTTAAAAAATTTAAAAAATTATTTTAAACTTTTTTTAATAGATTAACACTATAATTTAGGTGCTAATAAAATTCTAAAAAATGAAGCTACATGAGACATCAAATTTATTATAGTAATTTTATTTTCAATTTTTTTGTGCGTATTTATAACTTGAAACTTTAGTGTGGATATATTTTTTCCACTTCTGATAAATATGTATTTTTAAATAAATAATAAAATTTGTGTGTATTAAAAAACAATATTTACATTTGACGTCAAGTTTCATATTAAATATCTATCTAAAATAGAAAAAAAAATGCCATCATGATATAGATTCTTTTATCTAGTGCATCATATTTTTTTCATTTTTTTTAATAAGTTTAAGTATTTTTCCTTGGCATGGTAATCAACCTAATATTTTGTGTTGATAACCTACTTTTAGTAAAAATAAAAAATAAAATATAAATAATAATTAAACTATTAAAATAAATATATTTTTGAAAACTACACTTATTGATCTACAAAAGGGTATTTTTATATTTTAAAAAAATATTATTTACATGAGTATGAGTTATTGAAACATCAAGTTTTTCAAATAATGTTATTTTTTTAGTAAATTGGCCTCAAACTGGTGCTCCATATATTTTTAGCCAATAATTTTAGTTGAAAAAGTTGTGGAAGTATCTAACTTAACTAGAACATATGTTTGACCAAAATTGATTTTTAGTTAGAAATACTTAAATTCAGTTGTGCTAATAAGTTGGGTGAAAGTGTGACACAAATTTGTGCTTTTACTCTAGTTTCAAGTGATCATATTCATCCATATTCAAATAAATGTAAATTCACACTTTTGTGTGTAGCACATTTGAAGGAACCCTAGAGAATGCCCCTTCTTTATCTATTTCCATTGATTTATATGGATGCTTCTTAAATTTAGGACTCGGCCTCTCAAGCACATCAATAACCTAAGGAATAAACATTATGAACTTCTCTGAGCTAGGGTTTGCAAGAAATTGTAAATACCTCATAGAAATTTTTGATAGGGTTTCATTCAACACTTCAAATCTCATTTTCTATGCTCTCCTCTTCAAATGCTCAAACAAAAGTTCCTTTTAGAGTGTGCAAATTGAAATATAAACACTTTATCTTTGACCTAAAGTGTGCATTAAATGCAATATCAAAAAGTTAGGTCAAGTACTATCAAGTCTTCATTGTTTCATCACAGTCACTCCCAAACATTCCGCAAATCTCAACACTAAGAGATTTCTCATTGGAGAATTCACCAATGGATCAAGTAAATAAACCTTTACATGCACTAGTATGTTGAAGAGATCAACATCTCATCTTTGGAAGGGGTTTAGAATATTTTTGTTAAAGCTTCCCCTAAGCCAAATTATTTCTATCTAGTTTCTAGAGGAAATATCTACACTAGAATTTGGCACAAACTCATTCTTCATATCATTCTCTTCCTTTTTTCTTCTAGATCTTGTTTGTCTCCTTCTTTACCTCAATCGAATCAATTTTTTTTGTGGAACAAAGGGTTTCACAATCTTTCCTCTACAAAACTTAGCTATGTGTCCTAGTTTTTTACATTTATAGAATATGATACCTTGTTGTGGAAAAAACTTACTTCTTGCCATTCTAGATTTGCATTTAGAAGCCTTATGTCCAAACCCATTACATGGGTAACTATAACCAATGAATGATTAAGGCATCATATAATTATTGTAACCATTCATCATCTATCTTTTGCATTCACTAGCCTTATGACCAAATCTGTTACATGCATAACATTGACTGCAAAATGATTGAAAATTTTGATTTATCCTACTTCTACATTCTATAGCTCTATGTTTAAATTTATTCCAATAATAACAGTAACCATCAAAAGATAGGTACCTTTGTGTAGCTAGTTGCCTAATAAGAGGTCTCTTGAAATATTCCTTCTAGTTTCATAAATGTTTGATATTTATCTTCTTACCTCCATTCTTCGTTTGTTCATTATTTTCATTTTCAGTATTGTTTGGAGTTTGACTTTCCTTTGAGATTTCTCCCTTTTTAAACCATAATCCTTCTTTGTCCTTAGCGGCCTTTTTACTAGAAAGCATATCATCAAGCAAGGTGGAGCTCTTCTTGAATTTTTCTTCCTGACTCTTTTCTTTCTCTAGATCTTACCTCAAAGACAAACTTCTTGTTCAAGATTTGAGAATTTTGTAAACTTGTCTTTCAATTTGGCTTTCAAGCAGTCTTCAACTCTTTTTCCTTCTTCAACTTGCACGTTCGAGTTAGTGATTGTCTCATTTGATTGTTTAAGTTGCTCATTTGTCTCCTTGAGTTTCTCTTTAACTTTCATGACTTGATTCCTCAACTTCTTGATACATTCATATGCTTCCTTAAGATTTTCTTTCGGATCTCTATTTTTTACATTTTGCTTTATCTAGGTCATCAAGAGTATATTTGAGCTCTCCTTCCATATCAACTTCACATTCTTCTTTAGTAAATGCTTCCATAATAATTTATTTCAAAGGGATAGTATACCTCCTAGTTATCATGTTTTCAACCTCCAAGATATACCTTAATTGTTAAGAAAATTGAAGGAACCTTACTCTGATACCAATTGTTGAACATCTGGACTGAGAGGGGGGTGAATCAGTATTTCCTGAAATTCACTAACTTAAAAGTGCATTGCAAAGCATCTCATTAAACTTGTAGAAAAAGGAAAGGAATAATTAAAGCATGTACCACAATACTCAACACAAGAACATAAGATTTACGTGTAAAACCATTGAAAGGGAAAAAACACGATGAGGATTAGCTCACAATATATCATAATTGGTTACAATAGATTATAGAAGGCTCACTACCTGAGGGGCTCATTTCCCGGAGGACTTGTTGTCTAGAAAATAGGAGGGCTCACTGCTTGAGGAAGATCACTTCTTCAAGAATTACAAAAGGATGGCTCACTACCATAATTTGAACTACTTATAATGCATCTACTATATATTGAAGATACAATTCCAATTAGGCTAAAAAAATTGACTTAACACACTTCATTCCTCACTATCACAAGATCACCAATATCACATTTTGTACTTCACTACATACCTCACATATCTTCTCTTACTACACATTGAATTGACCTTCTATATATATGTATATATTCCACAAACAATCATATCATCAATTAGGTTGGCCTAATTAGATGAAACATGTGACACCCTAACTTGTCGGCTCAAAATTCCATCATACATACCTTACAAAAGTAGCCAAGGCATGTTCTTCACCAAAATAGGTTGACATGACCTATAGATGCTCCTATGATTATGCTCCATACACAATTTAGTTTTGCACAACCCCAAAACCCTTAGGTCGGCACCACACAACCAAACTAGTGAAGCAACAACTAAATGAACCAACGGATCATCCCAAAACTTGATGCGCGGACCACCAAACCACTTGACACTTGGAGTGCACACACATCTCACATCTTCAAGCACTTCCTAAATTCCAAACAGCATACAGATCATTCGCAGTGGAATGTGGAGCATTCCAACATGAACTAGGAGCTACAATTGTAACTATGTCTTTGCTTAGTCCAAGAATCTTTCATCAATATATTTTGTTACGAAAGACATAAAACCTTAAATTTTTTGATATTGAATCCTTCAATATGTACCATTATCACCTCAAAACTACATGGCAATATATTGCAGTGCGGAGCAATGCGGGGCATAAAACTAATTCTCTATTACATCACTATCTCAATCTAGGACTTAGCCAATTTCCCAAAAACACTTGGTTTGCTCTAGAATATATACATAATAATATACCATCACTTCTACAATGGGTTGACATCAATGAAAAAACCATACATTATCATTCTCATGTTGCCAACACCTATTCCCCCATGTGACTTTCAAGGGAGTTAGGGACCCTTTCCAAACATGTCATTTTAACAATCAGGAAAATCCACATACCAACAATAACAATTTTAAAGAAGCCTCAAAATGACAAATTTTAATAATGAATGAGATTAATTAAATTCACAAAATAAAATTTATAAAAGGAAATAATGGTCAAATTTAGCCACCAAGGAAACATCTCAAATTTAAATAAATAATACAAACTAAACAATATTTCACCAAAGAGGGCACTTCAAATCTAACTAAGTAGCTCAAAGTGAGAAAATTTAATACTACCAACTAACAACTAAAATTTCATAATTAAGTAAATAAGTAAATAATATACCAATATCATATTAATTTAAATTGCATGACCACAGCGTGGCTTCAACAAGCCACCAAAGGGGAAAAGGGGAATTGAGTTCTCAACCTCATGAAATATCACTTAAAAATAACCTCACATTGAACAACCCCATTCCCTTAATAATCCAATACATGCTCTAGAACCATTGTTAAATACTTATTGTTTGAAGAGCCACATACGTAAAAATATCTATAGACTTCTAGTGAAAAGACACAAGCTTTAGCAAAAGGTGAAACATGCTTATCAAGCTAGCTATAAGAAAACACAATAAAACCCATCTTTTCAAATGATAAAGAGGATTTCTACCCTGAAAACATGCCAAATCTAGTTATACTTGTAGGGAATGCAAGGCCAATCCCCCAAAAGAAACTTCAAGAGCTCTTGGAGCACTAGGGGAACACCCCTACATTTTTGATCATGTATTTCCTTCTCCAATCTTCTCTCAAGGCCACTCACTCTCTTTAGGCTATTATCAAGGCACATGTGGCTTCACCTGAGACTCTCAAGTGGCTTGTTCCCATTCCCCCACCCAAACTCAACATTGCAGTAATTCACAGTCTCACAAGTGTTCATCTTCCCCTCCTCCTCGAGCTACTATGGTGATGGATCAGCAAGGGAATCACCTCTCCACTACTTCAAACTCACATAAAAGCTACAACAAAGATATTGAAAGAATCAAAGAATTTTATGCTAGAAATTGACAACAAAATTTTCATTGAAATTTCTAGGTTATGCAAACTTGTTTCAATTTTTTTTTTTTGATATTAAGCTCTGTTATTACATGAAAATTATAGTCATATGACTGATATAAACCCCAAAAAAATCATTTCTAAAACCTGCAACATTCTTCCTTCAAACTGAAAACTTGCAAACAACAATCCTCCAACAGTATTCAACAAATCACTACCAAATGAACCTCTAATATTCAAACTTGAAACTATATAAAATTAGCTTCAAAACCTGAAAATAAACATTCAAATACCTGAAACATATTAATATTCATCTCTCAAATCAATTTCCATGCCCAAGGCTAGCACTCCTCAAAAATCTGCAAACACCACTATGCATCATTGCAACAACAATGCATTTGCAAAGACTCTTCAACCTCTGAACCTCAATTCTTTTGCTGATGTTCAATCATCATTATACCTGCAATAAAAAAAATTTGATGGACATCTTCATCACATACTATACCTTCTTGATTCACTCCTTCCCAAATCCCTGCGGGAATCAACTTCTATCCCAATTCTTGCTGAGTGACTAACTCCAAAAATTGCCAAATCTTGCCTTTTATGCTAAATATTCATTATTATTTTTGTAGCTTCCATTTTCAACATCCCAATATGAATATTCTAACATTATCCAACATAAATTAATAATTTTCAACATTTAAAACTTCCTCAATTCCACTTTCCTTCATTTTTCCAAGTTTAGAAGGCAACTTGGTCTGGAGCTCCTAGAAAATAGGGATCCTTTAAGAAATGTAACTACCACTCAACTTGGGAACCCATATCTTTTTTCAATATTTTTAGGAGCATTAAATTAGTAATCAATAATTATAACTCCCAAAAATCCAATGCCCTTTTTTTCCTTTTAATATTTTTTAATGAATGATGAGGACTGGATTGCCACCTAGACTAGGCAATTTGGCAGTTTTACAAAATATAAGGCCATTATTTATTTTACATATTGTTGGCCTATTTATTACATTTGTTTATCAAATTCTACCTAATCAACCTTATTTCAAGAGCCTAAAGGCCAAATATTATAAAATCCCAAATGTGCCAAAAAATGATGAAGGCCCATCTACCCCATACATTGACCTAGCCTCCCTCGCTTCCACTTCTACAACAGAGACACCCACCATCCCTGCCATCTCAGACAACAAGGTTATTATCTAGGATAATGGATGTGGGCACTATACTATCCCAAAGAATGCCTTCGTGGTAGGAGAGTTACCACAATCGCCTAGGTCACGGGGACAACCACAATCCAACAATGCTTCATAATCCCAAACCTTCAAAGAAAGCTCTTCCAACTTCCAAATTTGGGGAGATCTAAGCAAGGAAATAATAGAAGAGGACCCATCTCATCTTCTATATCAAGATAATATACCAACAGCCGATCTACCTATGGATGATAGCAATAAGGGTTTACAAATGATGCTCGCCATGGGTTATGATAGAAAAAAAAGCTTGGCCAAAATGATAAGGGGATTCTAATACTTATTATTCCAGAGACACAACTAAAAAATCTTGGCCTTGGATGTACCCCTCCAAGTATAACCATACGTAGTTGAACTCCTCCAATTAGAAAGGTAAAAAATCCTCCTCAGCAATTAGCAGCTACCCTTCGCCTACCTGTGTCCACTGGTCGTGTCATAGAAAACTTCACCTTCGATATAACTGATGTATGTAGTAGTGATGAGGACCCCATAACCAATTTTCCAACATTTTTCAAAGACACCTCCCTACTTATGATTAGCACCCTTTCCTATGAGTCTAAAAACCAAAACCATGAAATGTGTCTAGTCTACCCACAACTCATCGATTATGACCAAAGAAGACCGCTAATTCTGGACACATTCAAAAACAATGAGGTGCTCTCATAATTCATGGGACTACAGGATAATATTCCATGTGGGGATTATAAATTGGGATTCATCATCGAGCTCGACACACAAACATACTATGGGGAAATGATTGAATCCCTCAGTCGTAAAAGTGAAAAACTAAGAAAAATCTCTAGGTCCTTACCACACCGTGGTGCTCTCCAACCCAAAAATAGTAAAAAGAAAGGATGCATCCAATGGTGAAAACCTCTCTGAGGAGCCCAAGGATGGGGGATTCAATCTTCCTCTCAAAGCTCTCCATCAGGAAAAATCAGCAATCCTAGCCAAAAAATGCAATCTAGTTAATTTGGGAATAGAGGAGACCCCACATGTCGCGTTCTATGTAGAATAATTACTATCAGAGTAACAAGAGATCCTAGCAACCTTCTTGAGAGAAATAAAATTTAATTTTGCATGGAGCTATGCAAACATTCCCGGGCTCGATCCAGAGATTGCGGTTCATCAATTAGCAGTCTACTCTAAAGCAAAACCAATTAGACAAAAACTCAGGAAAATGCATCCTCAAATTGCTTTATTAGTCAAGATGGAATTGAAGAAACTACTGGATGCAATATTTATACTGCCAATTGACTATCTAGAATGGGTGTCAAATATGGTTCTTCTTTCAAAACCTGATGGGGGAATCCGAATCTACACAGATTTTAGAGACCTAAACAAAGCATCTCCAAAAGATGATTTCCCATTGCCTAACATTGACATGATAGTGGACATGACAACAGGACATGAAATTCTTTCTTTGATGGATGGTTTCTCTGGGTACAACCAAATAATTATTGCCAAAGAAGACCAACACAAACAGCCTTCACTTGTCCATAGGGGACCTACTGCTAGAACATGATGCCATTTAGCTTGAATAATGCTAGGTCCACCTACCAAAGATCCATGACATTAATATTTCATGACATGATTCACAAAACTGTCAAAGATTATGTTGATGGCATACTAGAAAAATCCAAGAAGAGGAGAGATCACATAGCAACCTTGAGCACTATTTTCGACAGGCTAGAGGAATACAAGGTTCATTTAAATCCAAAGAAGTTTGTCTTCGGTATACAATCAGGAAAGCTATTGGGATTCATAGTGTCAATGAGAGGTATTGAAATAGATCCTACAAAAGTAAAAGCAATCATTAAGTTGGAGGCACCCAAAACATTGAAATAGTTGAGAGGCCTCCAAGGTAGGCTTCAGTACATCCGCAAATTTATAGCACAACTAGCAGACAAGAAAAACCCATATTCTCACCTACTTCACAAGGGAGTAGCGTACAAATGGAATGACAAGTGTGAGGAAGCATTCAACAAAATCAAAGAATATCTGCTCACACCGTTGGTCCTCGTGTCACTGATCCCAAGAAAGCCACTAATCCTCTATGTGTCAACAACAATAGCAACCCTAAGTGCTCTTCTAGCTTAGCATGATGAAAATGGGACAGAGAGGGTCATCTATTACATCAGCTGCACAATAGTCGATCATGAGCTAAACTACTCATTCATCGAAAAAGCATATCTAGTAGTAGTGTTCACTTCACAAAAATTTAGACATTACATGTTGGCACACAAAATCAAGCTCATCGCCAAAATCGATCCCCTAAAGTACATATTATCAAAGGCAATGCTCATAGGAAGGATGGCCAAGTGGGTCATGATTCTATCTAAATACGACATCGAGTACATGGAATGAAAAGCAATCAAAGGCCAAGTAATTGCAGATTAGCTTCTAGAAGTACCCATGTATTCAGAGAATCCACTCATATCAGAGTTTCTTGATGAATCCATCTTCAATCTCAGCATAGCCAACCACTAGAAACTCTACTTTGATGGTTCCTACACACAACATGGATCGGGAGTCGGTGTCTTCTTCATCACCCCACAAGGGGACTGTATACCTAGATCCTACAAATCAACATTCCCCTACGCTAACAACATTGTGAAATACGAGGCTTTAACAATAGGTCTCAGAATAGCAGTGTAGTGACACATCATAGCCCTCAAAGTATATGGAGAATCCCAATTGATAATAAATCAAGTGAATGATGAATACCAAAAAAAGGATGATAAGCTGACTCCATACAAAAAGTTGGTAGAGAGCCTCAAAGAATCATTCATTGATATCACATTTGAGTAGATTCCCAGGGCCAACAATAGAGCAGCAGACACCATGGCAATGATTGGATCCCTACTGGACATCCCTCACAACATCCCAAAACATGAATTCTTGGTAGAACAACTTCTCGTAATTACATTCGAAGTACCTGAGTCAGAATTTGTGTGCAAAATCATTGGTCCCAATGATCCTTGGTACCATGAAATTTATACCTACTTGTGAATAGGGATCTTACCTGTTGACTTACCCTCAAGCCTAAAAAGAACCTTTGTCAAGAAAGCATCTCGGTTCGTCATCCAAGGAAAAACCCTTTATCATAGGAGCATAGAAGGAACCTTATTACGTTGCCTAAATGCTGAGGAGGCATTGACTACCTTAACTAAGGTGCATAATGGTATTTGTGGTTCACACTCGAGTGGAATGACCTTGGCCAAGAAATTGCTGAGGACGAGGTATTATTGGCCTACAATGGAAAAAGAAGCACATGACTATGTCAAAAGGTGCCTACAATGTCAGCAGCATGGGGACCTTATCCATGCTCCAACTTGATAGCTTCATCCTATTGTCACACCATGGCCCTTTTCACAGTGGGGGCTCAATCTCATCAAAAAAATAACTCCCACCTCATCCAATGGTCACAAGTTCATCATAACTGCCACTGAGTACTTCACAAAGTGGGTGGAAGCCATCCCTATGACATACATCACTGGAAAGCAGATATCAAAGTTCATCCTGAACTACCTCATATGTTGATATGGTGTTCCCCAAGCTATTATCCCAAATAATGGGACACGTTTCGATAATCAGGAGGTCCATGAACTATGTGATAAATTCAAAATCCAACATCACTTTTCCACTCCGTATTATCCCCAAGGCAATGGCCAAGCAGAAGCTACCAATAAAACCATTATGAAAATCCTCAAAAAGACAGTCAATGATGAAATTCGTGACTTGAATTTGTAGCTAAATCCCACCCTCTAGGCATATCGAATCAGCATCCACACACCAACAAGTGCCACTCCCTTCTCCCTGGTCTACAGATTAGAGGAAGTATTACCCATTGAGATTGAGCTCCCGTCACTAAGAATATCACTACAAAACCTCATCACGAATGAAGAATATCGAGTATCAAGACTAAATGAGCTGGAGCTAATGGATGAGTGGTGTGTGGATGCTTTAAATCATTTGAAAGTATATCAAAACAGACTCAAGAGGATCTATAACAAGAAGATCAAGAGCAAGACCTTCTAGGTTAGAGAACTTGTGTTAAAAGAGAATTAGAAGAATGTCCCTAATCCAAACAGCAAAGGAAAATTTGAACCCAACTAGTTGGGACCATTCATCATCACAACAAGCTACAAGGTAGGGGCATATCAGTTATCAACACCTGAAAGGCGAGCCTCTATAGGAGCCCATGAACAAATCCCATCTCAAAAAGTTTTATGCCTAAATCTTTCAAGGTATAGAACCAAAAAATCAAAAAAATTAGAAAATGTCCTAAAAAAATGGTTACCTTCATGAAAACCTAGAAAACAAGCATCTTGGTGACAACAAAAAAAGCAAAAAAGCAAAAAAATGATCAAAAACAGTAAAGAGAAAAATCGTCCTCTAGTGAAAACCACTTCGGTGGCACTTTGGGCAAGTACCTTGGTGAAAACATGGCAAACAGACATCTTGTGTAAATAAGCACTTTGCATCCACTAGGATCGTCACAACTTGTTCTGCATCATCCATTCATCAAGCTTCCATAATCCATCACATTCCATATTTCCATCCATCACCCATTGGTTTGACATCCACATCATAGCTTGGTCTTGTGTTCGTGTTATGATCCCTCCTAGTACTACTCGGCCCATTCTCAAGGTTAGTTTGTCTTGCCTTTATCAGAGTAGTCTATTGCATCACGCTAGGGGCATGTTCTCATCAGATCAGATTCGTGTATGTTGTTGAGATCCTAAAATTGGAAAATCAAAAACATCATAAAATTAAAAAAATCCAAAAACATTAGAAAATCAAAAATACAAAAACGTCCAAATCATATCAAAATCCAAAAATAGGTAAAAAATTCAAAAACAAAGTCATCTTGTCGAACTACGGGTCTCTAAGCCTTGAACGTAGGCAAGGTTGATCTATGATCATCCCCCGAGACACTTAGGTCAATCCTTTAGGAGTTTGTCATAATAAACTGGCAATCCATCTGTTCATATATCATCAATAAATCAAGTCTATGTCAGTCAAACTATGTTGTCTCTGCGTGTCTAATGTAGGCAACGCTAATCTATTGATCAATCCCTGAGGCGGGCCCTAGGATAGGTCCTTAGGTTAGTCTCTTGGTAAAAATCTCAGGAAACCCCAAAACATTTAAAAATTCAAAATTAAAACATTTGTAAAATCTTGAAAATACCAAAAACAACATCAAAACATAAAAAAACATAAAAAATATCCAAATATTTGAAAAAATCCATCCATCTCATCTTGCTTTCACCCACAATAAACATCACTCATAATAAATCAGTCATCATCCTCAACCTTTAGTGACACAATCTGAAACAAGCCTAGCATTTCAAAAGTGAAAACTCAAAATGTCAAAAGTCTAAAGTCTAGGTCAACACGTAAACAAGTTAATCAACTCTTTGTATCAATAGCCTATCATCCAATCAATCCCATATCAAATCATCTGATATCGTCATGTCCTAGGATGAATCCTTCCTACAATGGACATCAACATTAGGCATCACCGTATTTTAATCTTGGTTAGCATTTTTGAAGAACATTAGCGTGTTTGTGTGCTTTATCTTGGTCTATTGATTTATCTTATTGCGCTCATTCCAAGGACTTCTCAATGATATCTTGAACAAAAGGATTTAGAGAGATAGGAATGGGGAAACAATCATTATATTTTTATCTTCTATTCTTGTTGGATGTATTTGTAAGATAACCTTGGCGAATACTTGCTTTATTAGGTGTGTATGGAAGGTGTTTTAGATATCTTGTTGACCACATAGGAAGGCTTTCCTTCCTATGTTTTGGTCTGAGATTTTTGTAGTACCTGAAGTGCATCCTAGTAAGGCTTATGTATTTCAGGTGTGAACAAGGATACTCCTATTTGATTGTTGAGTCAAAGTCCATCACACTAGGTACAATGCCATCCTGGTTCTTTATACCTTGATGCATCATACTTATGTGTGTAATCAAACATAAGGTAATTAGCCCTTTGAAAATCCCAACTCCTCGGCAAGCAAACCATCATCATCTCGTCTTGTTGGAATCTTTGGTTTCTTCTATCTCTTTCTTTTCGTGCTAACATGGTACCATGACAATTAATCAAATTATTAGCATCATTGCATTCATCCTACATTCACAAACCATCAGTACATTACACATTTCACATTGTACATTACATATTGCATATTGCATGTCATATAGGAAATATTAAAAACACATGATAGCATTGCATTTCCATTATTACTCTAAGACTCTCACGAATCATTACATTACATTCATTTCACATAAAAATAAAAGCAATCATCCCATATCATAAACATTATTTCATCCATCATAACATTAAAACATATCATCCCATAAGCATCATTTAGATCAACACCATCTACATCCATCATATCATTTGCACTCATTCTATCGTAACATTGCATAAAAATCACATAACACATATAAGCATCCATTACGCTATCACATACACATTATATCATATCATAGATATCATTATAACATTCATAAACATCATTTACACATATCATCATCATATTACATCATACCATCCATCATTGCATAATATAGATTTGTTAGTCTAAGCATTTGCACATCATAACATTTTGCATACATCATTAAAAATGCATAAGAAAAGATACTGAAAAAAAATGCATCCATCATCATATAGCATATTCATCACATAAACATCAGGGAATCATAAGATAGAATCATTGCACAACATATAGAAATAAGAGGCATCCATAATACATCAAAGCAAAGATAGGACATAGCATATCACATCAAATAATCATCAGAATAATTTATTGTCATGGTACGAAAAATTAGATCAATGTACATGCGTATGTCAATAAGTACAAAAAGGCCCACTAGGGCTATCAAAAATGAGCCCATAGGGTGCAAAAAGAATCATGTCTCTAATCAAAGTGAGGGCTAGCCTTGTTGGTTGTTGCCCTCGCCACCTACTCTCTCCCTGTGCTCCTTTGTCATCTTGTGTCCTGTCCTCTAAGAAAAATCTGACACTCGAGCTGCCCTCAGCATGGCCTAGTAGTAGTACATCCTGTAGTAGTCGGCCTCTTGAATGGCCTCTCTGTAAGCTTGAAGTGATATTGTGTTCTGGGAGGAAGAGGCAGCCATGCTCTCTAGCTGTTGCCGACGGCCCATGTCTACCACTACCTGTAACTCTGCGGAATGTCTCTACAAAATGTCTTGATCCTGCTCTGCTTTGGCCTGATCTCTCTCAATTCTCAGTGTTTGTATCTAGGCCTGCAGCTGCAAAATCTGCCCATCTCTAAGATCAAGCTATAGAGGTGGCTGTGCGTGGGGTTGATCCTACTCCCCATCCCTGGGAGGCATCAAGACCTAGTCTTGGTGTCCCGAATCGTACTCATGTTGGTCCTAGTGCCCTAGATCCTACTGCTACCTCTGCTCTCCAACCTGTGGATCCCTGGGTGGCTGGTTCTGTGGCCCATGATCCTGAACTGGCTGAATTGGTGGTGGCCCACCACTACCCTGATCCCAATCTTTGTCCCCCAGCCTCGCCCTACCCCTTTGCCTCTCACTCTGCATCAAGTAGATGGTGTCCTTGGCACTGTTAGATGTAGGGGCGACCTGAACCAATCTCTGTAGGATTGCATGGTGTTGGATCTTCCTGTCCCTAGTCATATGGCCATGGCCTGGCCGCCAACTGCATGAAACTTTGTACTGCCTCATGGGCAGGTATGTATCGGCCCCAGGAACTCTGACTCGTCGTCCTCGCAAAAATGGTCACATACTAATTGTTCGGCCTTTCCTATGGCTCATTGAACTATCTCTGAACCTTTCTCGATAGGTACATCTCTATCATCGTGTGGTCTCTGCCCTACATAAGTCTTTCTTAGCGGGCGAAGAACAACTAGTGTGCATCATCGAACCATGCGGGTTGTCCAAGGTATGGCTGGCATCTGAGCACTCGCATATCATCAAGGACCCTCCTCTAATGAGGAATCTTGTGATGTCCTGTATGCGTAAAGGAAATACCTCCTTTGTATCGCCAGACCACTGGATCATCTGGCTCCACCAAAATAGGTACAACTCTTAGACGAAGTATGGGGATGTGCTCCCACGCCCAAATATGCAGGAGTGTAACCCCTACCCCAAGTGCTCTGCCATCTAGATAGGTGAACTCATGAAGATCTTTGTAAAGTGAGGCTAGCAGAATTGGCCCCGATGCAAACAATGTCGATCGCCGCTAGACCATGCGCTCCCAAGCGAGCCCCCATCCAAGACTGAAATATCAGCCTCACCGATCTGGTGTGATGAGACCCGATATAATGGCTACAATAACTAAGTAGTAAGATGATACAATAGGCCTATCGCACTCCAGCTCGATCTAACCCTCACATAATACAATCTAATCAATGTCCATGATGGCATAATAGGCCTCCCTCTAGGCATCCATATCATAAATGACCTGCTCACCATGGATAGACAATCTCAAGATCTGCCACATGTCCTCTAGCATGACTATGGCCTCACCCGTCAGAAGGTGGAAAGACGACATCTCACTATGCCATCTCTCGGCAAGTGTTGTCATCATGCCCAAGTGTGTCTGCATAGGCGGTGCATAGGTGATATACATAAGCCCCATCTCTCCCAGGCACTCCTGTTGTCACTCGGTCAGCTAACCCAAGATGTTGAAAAGCTCCCAAGACCTATGCTCATCAGAGTAGATCTCTCTCACCTCCTCTTGCATCATGAAAAGTCACCGTGTTAAAATTCATCAAAAAAATCCTGATCTTGGCTTGTCTCGACATCCCAAAATTAACTCTAGCATCGCTACCTATGAAGGCAGTGCAGTTTGCAAATTTCAAACTATGACACTAGAGCCCTCAAAATCCCAAACTGCACCATGGTGGTTCAGTTTGCAAAGGCGTCAGAGTTTAATCTAAAACCCTAACTCTAAAGAGCACCGCGGTGGTTCAATCTGCAAAGGCGATAGAGTTTGAAATTTGACCCTAAATTTCAAACTACACTGCAGTGTCGGACCTTGCAACAATGGCGTGGTTTAAACACCGAGCGTAATAGTTTGAAAATTCAATGGGCCTATATAGCACTGCTCCTAAGGAACCTAGTTTTTAAACATAATAAATGCATGCGAAAATTGAAAAATCAAGCTTGAGTCAAGTCGACTCACCGGTGGTCCAGTGCTGGGAAGTCTCTGGTGTGTTCGTACTCTGTCGAAAATATGCATGGGAAGCTATCATTGCACCATTTCTCTAGAGGGTCAGAGCTCAAAGTCATAGAAATTTTAAAGGCTGAATGTGAAAATGAATTGGAAGTGGCCCCCCAAGGCCTATTTAAGCCTAAAAAGTAGGGTTTTCTAACATCGTTTAGTCGTCCAGGAAGGGTCTAGGTCCCCTCATCCCATTTTTATCTGTCTGAAGGCCGTTTTATGTCATTTTTTTATATTATCTCATTTTTTGTCTCCTGGAGCCTTTCTGGACCCGTCAGGAACCCTATCCTCTTTTTTCGCGAGATCACCCAAAAAATAAATCTTTTCGTCTGATCTCTTGAGGGGGCAGTATATTGGCATGTTTTCTCTCGTCGAGGCAGTAGTGAGGCAAGTTTTGAAATCATAAAATTTTTGGCCTTTGATCGAGACAGTTTATTCTTTGAATTAGCGCAGCAAGTGCACTGCTTCAAAGAGGGGAAAAATATAGACACGTAAAATGTACTAATTAGCATTACATGTTTGATCCCGACTACTAACACCGTTTCATCCTTAAGCATCCCTCTATCTAACCATTTAATCAAATACCCTTGTTTGATTGAATTCATCAATTTTCCTCTCTTAATTAAATAAATCATTTATTTGATTAAGTCATTCTCTCTAGTTAATTAAATCAATCAATATTGATCTAATTAACCTTAGCTCTGTTATTTAATTAAATAAATCAATTTTATTTAATTAATCTCTAAATTCATCTCATTAAATTAAATAAATTAAAACCCTATTTAATTTAATCTAACCATCATCCCCTTTAGTTAAATAAAACAAATATTTATTTAACTATCTCTAAAATCACATTCCTCTCATCTTTGATTTAAATCAACCCATAAATCTAAGTCAAATTTGTCACATCATCTAATCCCTCATTAAATTAATTAACCCTTGATTAATTTGATCCTAATCCATGTCCCATCCTCTAGCGCTTGCCACTTGCACATGAAAATAGATTTAATTCATTTATTAAATGCCTATTTTCTCTCAACATGGCATAATAGAAGAATATTCTTCCAAATTTGAAATCCTTCCAAGTGGACTTTGTCCTTCCAACGACATTTATTTCATCTTTGCATTGAGCCAAGTGGCATTTAAGAGATTCCTTTTTCCCTCTTACATGTCATTTCATTATTTTCAAATTCCACCTAAATACATTTATGGGCACATTCATCAAAATGTGCACATCCTTCATCCATCCATCTCTTGGCAAGTGGCACATTGCCATTGGTTGAAAGCTAGTCCCGCATTGCTTATTTTTGGGCATTTCTCCAACTTGTCATTCTATAAATAAGAGGCTTCTTTCCTCATTTCATCATCCACAATTTGAGCAAAGTTATTATACTCAAATCCATACTCAAGCTTTAACATCTTCATCCATTTTATCAAAGCATAGCTAGGTGATTGCAAGTTTTCTCCATGGAATTCATTTGAAGCAATCACCAAGTGGATCACGTCTTCATCAAATTATCAAATCTTGCATAGGAGTTGGGAAAGGGCCAATTTCCATATCAAATTGGCACCAACTCCCCCATAAGATCAAGAGTTTGCATATTCTCAATATGATTTAATCTATTTCATTGTTTTTACATTTTATTCTTGCTTTCATTTCTATTTTGAATATGGTTAAATGGATTTTATGGGGAACCTTGGTCTTAACTTGCATTTGAATCCTCTAATGTGTTTGTTTGTTGTCTATTGCAGGTATTAGGATCTTGGTTCACACAATAGTGAAGAATGGTAGAGATTGAAAGAGTTTGAGAATTTGGTGATCTAATACTTGATTGGTTGATCAAATTTTGATAAGTTGTGTTGCAGGACCTCCCCTTATTGCATCAGGGTCATTTTCTGATTTTTTGGGGATTAAAACATATGTTTTTGCATTCTACTTTATTGTTTTTAGTTTTATGTTTCAATTTACATAAAAAATTTAAGCAAAATTGATCATATTTAGATTTATTTGATAAATTTAATGCATTGTGTGATTTCAAAATTGCATTTACAAGACATCATTTTCAGGTTTTTACATAGCATAATCAGAAATTTATCTTGTTGAAATCTGAAAATTGTATTACATTCTAGGTCATTGCATTGCACTTTACACTTTTCCATTTTGGGTTTACATTAAGTTTGTGAAACTTGTATTAGCTTTACAACTTGGTTTCCTATTGGCAATACTATTGTGAGACATAGTTTTAGACTCATGTTATCCCATGATACACCATTTGTCATGGATATTGGGCTCTCCAACTCTTTCACTAATAGTGTTGATAATCAACCCTCTATGGATCATATCCTTCATACCACATTTCCAATAACTTCCCTACCTACAAACAATGTGCATGAGGTTGAAACAATGGTTACCAATGTCTTGCAAGAAAACATAGGAAGGATAGATGAAGAAATAAAAAATTTGAAAAACTTTGTGAATTCTGAAAACAATGCTAGCAGTGCCATTCCTACTTTAGATAATGTGAGCAAAATTCTTAAAGATGAACATGGAATAGAAATTTAATGTTGTCTTTCTTACATCCTTAACAAGAACATTAAAAATAAAGAGAATGATAATATGCATACCACGGTTAACCTCATTGAATTTCAACCTCATAAGGGCCTAACAAAGATGTTGCTTGATATTGCTTTCTCACAACAAGATGTACTTAAACATGCACCCGATGGTCCTATTTATGTAGTTGGAAGAATAAATGACAAGCCTAATGGGATATTAATTGATCTTGTATGTGTAGAGAATGTGATCTCTGAAGAATTCCTATTTATGCATGAGCTTTATCAAGATACATATGAAAAACCGAAAGCATGGATCAAAATGCATAATGGTTTTGCTTTTCCTACGATTGGCTCAATAAATCTCCCTCTAAAGGTTGGACCGAAAGAATTAACTGTCTCATTCACCACCATCCTATTGCCAGAACAATTTCATGCGAAGTTAGGCTATCCATGGCTTCGCTCCATGAATACATCGTCTTGTCAGTTGTGCATAAATGATGATAATGAAATTGCAAAGATTGATGAACAAGTGCATAATGAGTTGAATTTAATGTTTTCATCCTCTATGAGCTTAAACGATGATCCTCCTAATAAGAGTGTTGAACTTGGTGCTTGTCCTAGCTTGACACTTGACGTTGTCCCTTTGGCTAGTTGTTTTCCTTCTATATTACTAAACAAGATTGGGATGTGTACAAATTGCTATAGGTTGAATTGCATGTGCCTTACTAGTCTTTTGCTTTGTTTTCCTTTTCATGTTCTTTGTGTGATTGCATGTGCGTAATGTGATCCCCTGTACTATTTTGTTTGATGGATTTTTTGTTGAAGCTAAACGCTTATGGGTTGCGGTTTCCTGTCCCTGGCTTTGCTCCGACTACGTGAACTCTATGGTGCGCTTAGAGGGTGGCTTGGGTGTGGCTTTGTTTCTTCTATTTCGTATGAGGTTTTTGGTGTTTCATCAGCCTGAGTTTCTATTGTCGAATCTCTACAAAAGGACATGGTTGCTCTTCTTGGTGGGGATTATGATTGTGTTGTGTGGGGGGTTTACTTTTTTGCTCCCCTCCCCGTGTATGGGAGTGGTAGGGTGCTTCTGTTGGTGTGCTTTGCTCAATGTGTGGAAGCTTTTGGTGTCCCATTACTGACCTATGGTTCTTCCCCTTTTGTGGGGTTTGGTGGGGAGTTGTGGTCTCCTAGGGTTGTGTTATGGTTGAAGCTTGTTGGTTACTTGGTGGTGTTTTCCTTGGGCCTTGTCTGGTTGGCCCAAACAAGTGGTTCTTTAAAGTTTTTGGATGGGGGGCTTCTTCTTCCATGTATCATGTTCCCTATGCTAGTTATGCTATTGGATATGATGTCCTTCCTTTCTACTGTCACTAGTCTCTACCATGTTCTATAGTTGGCTTCTTTTGAGGTGGATTTTGCTTCTATTAAGGGGAAGCCCACTCCTTTTGAGGTGGATTTAGTGGTTATTTTTATGGAAGAGAATTATTTTCTCTCTCATGAGTTCCTATTGAGGTGGAGTCTATTTGTGCTGGTGAGTGGTGGCTCTGGTTTGGATGGTTTTCATTATATCCTCTCCTATAAAGGGGAGCCCTCTCCTTTGGAGGTGGAGCTTGGGTTGGTTTACCTAGTGGGTGGGTGTTGCAAGTTGGCTAATGATTTTTTTTGTTCATCTTTGATCTCTATCCCTGGTTTTCCTTATTTTTGTGGCTGGATGACTAGTGTAAGATTGGTCTGCTTTAGTTCGACTGCTACAATTTTTGCCCCTATTATGGTGAAGCCCTCTCCTTTTGAGTTGGTTCCTAGTTGGTTGGTGCATTTTGAAGATTATTTCTCTACTATCAAGGAAGATTCTTACCCCTCTATTGGTGGGAATTTGTTAGGCTCAGTTTTGGCTAACTTGAGTGAGAGGTATGTTACAATCTAGCCGTGCAGGTGGATGGTGGTCTAGTTGTTTCTGGTAGTCATTAGGGCTTGCTGAGTGGTGGGTTGTTCTTGGGCTTAGAACATTTATTTAGACCTCCCATTGTGATTAACTTGGATGATGATAATGAAATTGCAAAGATTGATGAACAAGTGCATAATGAGTTGAATTTAATGTTTTCATCCTCTATGAGCTTAAACGATGATCCTCCTAATAAGAGTGTTGAACTTGGTGCTTGTCTTAGTTTGGCACTTGACGTTGTCCCTTTGGTTAGTTGTTTTCCTTCCATATATACTAAACAAGATTGGGATGTGGACAACTTGCTATAGGTTGAATCGCATGTGCCTTACTAGTATTTTGCTTTGTTTTCCTTTTCATGTTCTTTGTGTGATTGCATGTATGTAATGTGATCCCTTGTACTATTTTGTTTGATGTCACCTATGGGTTGCAGTTTCATGTCCCTAGCTCTGCTCCAGCTATGTGAACTCTATGGTGTGCTTAGAGGGTGGCTTAGGTGTGGCTTCATTTCCTATATTTCATATGAGGTTGTTGGTGTTTCATCGGCCTGAGTTTCTAGTGTCGAATCTCTGCAGAAGGATGTGGCTACTCTTCTTGCTGGGGATTATGATTGTGGGTTACGGTTTCCTATCCCTGGCTCTGCTCCAGCTATGTGAACTCTATGGTGTGCTTAGAGGGTGGCTTGGGTGTGGCTTTGTTTCCTCTATTTTGTATGAGGTTGTTAGTGTTTCATGGGCCTGAGTTTCTAGTGTCGGATCTCTGCAGAAGAATGTGGTTGCTCTTCTTGCTAGGGATTATGATTGTGTTGTGTGGGGGGTTTACTTTTGTTTCTCCCCTCCCTATGTATGGGAGTGGCAGGGTGCTTCTATTGGTGTGCTTTTCTCGGTGTGTGGGAGATTTTGGGGTCCCATTGTTGACCTATGGTTCTTCCCCATTTGTGGGGTTTGGTGGGGACTTGTGGTCTCCTAGGGTTGTGCTCTGGTTGAAGCCTGTTGGTTACTCGGTGGTGTTTTCCTTTGGCCTTGTATGGTTGGCCCAGACAGGTGGTTTTTTCAAGTTGTTGGATGGGGGGCTTCTTCCTCCTTGTATCATGTTCCCTATGCTAGTTATGCCATTGGATATGATGTCCTTCCTTTCTATTGTCACTAGTCTCTGCCATCTTCTACAGTTGGTTTCTTTTGAGGTGGATTATGCTTCTATTAAGGGGGAGCCCACTCCTTTTGAGGTGGAGTTGGTGGTTATTTTTATGGCAAAGAGTTCTTTCCTCTCTCATGAGTTCCTATTGAGGTGGAGTTTGTTTGTGCTGGTGAGTGGTGGCTCTGGTTTGGATGGTTTTCATTATATCCTCTCCTATAAAGGGGAGCCCTCTCCTCTGGAGGTGGAGCTTGGGTTGGTTTACCTAGTGGGTGGGTGTTGCAAGTTGGCTAATGCTTTTTTTTGTTCAGCTTTGATCTCTATCCCTAGTTTTCCTTCTTTTTGTGGCTGGATGACTGGCGTAAGGTTGGTCTGCTTTGGTTCAACTGCTGCAGTTGTTGCCCCTATTATGGTGAAGCCCTTTCCTTTTGAGGTGGTTCCTGGTTGGTTGGTGCATTTTGAAGATTGTTTCTCTACTATCAAGGAATATTATTACCCCTCTATTGGTGGGAAATTGTTAAGCTCAGTTTTGGCTAACTTGAGTGGGAGGTATGTTGCAGTCTAGCTGCTACAAGTAGATGGTGGTCTGGTTGTTTCTAGCAGTCGTCAGGGCTTGCTGAGTGGTGGGTTGTTCTTGGGCTCAAAACATTTCTATGTACCAATTAATGTGTGATTCTTACCACTCTTTTGGTAAGAAATTGTTAGGCTCTTTTTTGACTAAATTGAGTGGAAGGTCTGTTGCATACCCGTTGCTGCAAGTGATTTGTGGCCTGATGGTTTCAGGTAGTCTCTTGGGCCTACAGTATTGTGGGTTTTTTCTTGGTTCAATAGGACTAGGTTTTTCCCTTAGTGGTTAGTTGCTCCTGGTGGTGGCACCAAGTTTGGGTCATTATTCTTTCTTTGACTCAAGACTGTTGTTGGTTCTAAGTGGTCTATTTATCCCGATCTCTGTTGACCAGGTGTTGTATGGGTTTCTGTTTTTCTATTGCGGTGTCTCCACTGGTACTGTTTCATTGGAAAAGATTGAGACTTTTCTATTTGGAAGTTTCTTCTTATTTCTATAAAAGGTTATTGGTCCTTTCAAAACCTTGCTTACCCTATCAAAAACACAGGGTCACCCTCTCACTAAAGGGGGGACTAAATGTAGTGTAGGATTTAAAGTATACCTTTTTCACACTTAATTTGGGAATTAATATTAAAATAAACTAAATTATGCCTTAATTTAGTGTTGTATTATGTATTTTACATATTCACATTAAGTTTAGGGCCCTCTTAATTAAAATGGACTTAATTATTCCTTAATGTGGTGTTGTAAAGTGTACCTCTTTACACTTTCACACTTATTTAGGGCTTCATTAATTAATTGAGGTTAATTTTCCTTAATTGGCCACTTTAATTCAAATCCAAGCCTAATTAATTGCATTTTTTGAAGAGGAAAACATGACATTCATTAATTCTATAACATAGCATTTATCATTGAGCAATGTGTGTCCTAGGTAAGTGACCTAGGACCCATTCGGGCAAATGAGTCCTCACTTAGACCTAGGACCATAATTTAAATTATGTTTGTAGCAGTATTTTAATGATTTCAAATCTATATTCACATGTTGGATTGTGTTATTTGAATTTCAATAAATTAATGTTACATACCTATAAATATAAGGTCATTTCACTATGTTTCAACTAGCAATTTGAAGTGAGCAATTTTATGAGCAAGTTTGATCTAAGAAATCTAGAGTTTTCAACAATATTTCAGGGAATTCAAGAGCAGATTTATTGAGGAATTATTGCAACAATCAAGATCCTATTGTCATGTCAAAGTCTTCTTGCATCATGCATGTTATTGGAGCTAATATGTTGATGTAGAGTTCAATATCCATTCAAGCATTCAAAGGCATTGTTTCAAATCAAGTTTCAAGATCAAATATCTCCATCTATTGAATCCATTTCATGCAAGTTGTAAATCTACATTCTAAGGTTCATTCATGGGTTTGGTGAGTTGTGACATAGACTTGTTCATTCATCATTTCTTTCACGTTTCATTGTTTCATTATAATGTTTAATTACCAAAACAGGATTTGGCCAAGGAAAACCCCCATTGACCATAAACAAAACATTTTCCCTCTTGATTTGTGTTTGCAGATTTCGCTGGAAGAAATCTTGAAGATCTCTTGAAGAGCAAAATTGAAAAACTTTTCAAAGTTGCAAAAGTTGTCAAGAAATTTGTCATCTCATGGAAACTCAATTACATAATTTATTTCTGACACTTTGAACTTGAAACCTGGGAAAATTGATAGATTCAAATCTATTGCAGAGGCTCCCAAAATCTATAGAAAAACCCTAAACCAGGACCCATTCACCCCTAGGCGAATGAGTCTTAGGTCAGCTTCAACATATCCCTTTTGGTGACTGGTAAACATCATCTTTCCTCTCTCTAATCTATAATTTGATTTTTGGTTCCATCAGTATTAAGATTAATCTATTAGATGCACTTTGTAGATTGCATTTTGGAGTTGATTTACTATTTTTAATCTTTCTCCCCAAAGTGTTGTTTAATCGGGACCCTCATCATTGCAAAAAAGGAAATCAGTAGATTCACACTTTGAATTGATTCACCTCAAGGTTGTTAGTCATTTCATTGTGTGGATCTCATTTCCTAATGAAATAAAGGAGAATAGGACCTTTTAGGAACACAAACAAAAACATATTATTTTTCATATGTTTCACTCTCATTTGCATTTTATTTCAGTTTTATACACTTATAGACTTGGTGCCAATCTCTTTCACTTGCAAATTAAATTTTGCAATTTGAATCTAACTACTACCCTTATCACTTTCACATAGCCACTTTGCACTTATTTTATTTTTACTCTCTAGCACTGCCTTTTCCTATGCACTCTTATTGCATTTTAAAATTTAAATTGTCATATTGAAATGGCACAACCCCTCAACATTGTATGGTGTTTCAGATTTTTTTAATTTCTCATGGTAATACACAACCCCACTCTACCTCCTTTGTTGCACACAAACTCTCCATCATCTATTTTGATCTCTATCTACTGTTCAATTTTTAAATGTTTCAAACATAGGTGTAGCCCCTTTCAAAGTTTCCAAAGCTACTAGTTCTTCTTCCTGTCCAAGTGCCCCCCTTCTCCTCTTTCTAGCACTGATTTTTTTATTATCTCTCTAGCTGTCTATGTCATTCGATTCCCCTATCTCTTCATTGCCTTCTACGCTACCTCATGTGCCTCTTCCTATGCCTAGTGCCTTATATCAATTTGTTTGATTTCTACTGAAAATAAAATATCCTTATTTTCACTTTCCTGGTAGTATAAGATTGTTTTTTTATTTTTTTATTTTTTGCACATTTAGAATTCAAAATATTTAATTTTCCTTTAATATGTGTATGTATCAAAAGTGGTTACAATTGATTCAAATATCAATTCAATCAATCAAATTGTCTTCCCAAACTCTATCTAAATTTAAATTTATCAATCTACATACACCAATATGAAAACAAAATTTAAAATCAAACCAAAATTGAGAAAACCATACTGCGACAAAAATTGTTGATGTAAATTATTCATACACCCAAATGCTCCTACATCACATGTACACCATTATCAACTAGAATAAAAGGAAACAATCTCTCCACATTTAATCTTCATTGCTAGTCAAAGAACACCAAGACACACATAAGATAAAATATCCTAAGTACATTTCAACTCTTAATCAATACCAACTCACACGCCATCCAAAAAGAATTATCCACACATAATAACTAACAAATAAAATAATTCTAATACACAATATTGATTGATCAAAAATGAGCATATACATATATATTCCTATATGCTTATCTCTATGTTGTTCTGACACATTCAACCATAATATATAATGCATTCTCATTAATTCTATTCTAATGCAAGAAATTAAATGGAGATTAAGAATATTTTGAGGCTTCACATCCTTCCAAATAAGATTCATTTATTTGAAATGAATCACATGATTCTATATTTTCTACCTTTTAATTCATTCAAATAGATTTTTATTTATTCAAAATCAAGCCTTGGACATTCTTAGTTCAACTTTTTCCACATCAAATTCACTCATCAATTAGGAATTTTTTTCTATTTTAAGAGTTTTTTTTCTAAGTGTACACATAATTAGGAGATTTATTAAAGTACTATTTTAATATTTAAGGGTAGAAGAGTATGACTCAATCTTTTTGAAATGACCAAGGCGCAACTCATGAAAGATTTTAGTTAGCATCCTAAAATTAGGCAAAATATCTATAGTAAAATTAATAAAATATATTTTAATAGGTTGGCTTCATTTCAAAATAAGCTTTTAAACAAGATAGATGAAGATTAACGCAACACATTCATTGAAGAAAATAAGAAGCTACTAACAATTTACACAACTTCTTGTAGCCCTTCAATTATCACACTAAAGAATTTTGAAAGTACATCAATACATGTAATTATAATAATTCTACAAGGTACACATATCCTTACACATTCAAATTCTGACCCTTCTTAGGAATTCTTGATTGAATTTAAATATACGAAAATTTGTACTTATGTTGAAATGTTGAACATATTATGTTCCCTAGTCAAATAAATTCATTCATTCTTACATTTCTATTATTCTACTACTACATTAAATTCATAAAGGAAATATTGATGCAACAAAAAATACAATGACATTATATTACAAAGAATTGACTTGTGTACTTTGTAGAACCAATTACATTCTTTTAAACTATTCAAAAAAATTACATAAAATGAAAGCATAAAGCAATTAAAAAAATTTGCAATGAAATGAAATTCATGAACCATATATTTTTAATAACATCACTACAATCAAACATAGAAATACTCACACAATAAACACATTTGACAACATGACCTAAACAAATCCATAGAGATGATGTTTGCAAAACCTAACTCTAATACCAAATGGCATGCGCACTCATACAAATGGATTCATACATGGTGCAACAACTTTTTTATTTACAACATTGTAGCACTATGAATTAAATTACTCAGAGAATATTAAATGCACAATCAACATCATTGCACGTGCAATGGAATGAATGCACACTACTCAAGGCAAAGAGAAGCATAAGCATAAGCAAGTGTGATGGAACCTCGGTCACAACACTCTAGAAAAGTGATGGCAACCTATCAAGGTGTTGATGTCATTATGCATGGTGTCGCAAAGAGAACATTCACACGAGTAAATTCCCTCTAAGTTTCCTAAGTGAAAGAGATAATCTTACACTGCTTTAGAGTGACATGATCAAATAAATGTCAAAAAATAACCCAATTTTAATAATATTTAACTAAGCATCTAGTCTTATTTAATTGTCTCCTTAAATCATTTGTACTTAAAATTCAAAAAACATAATATATCTGTATCCAAATTTTAAATTTCAAACAAATAAAAATATTTAATTTAAATAGCATTCAAATAATTTTGACAATATAAATAAATCGCTTTAATTCAACTAATAATAATTTACAATATAGGGTGGTGGGCCTAGCTCGATTGGCTAAAGCATTTTGTTGCAAGCAAGATGTCACGAGGTCTAGTCTCCCCACCGTCCCTAATAATTTACAACTATTATCTCACATTTCTATAATATTTTAAAATAAATAAATGCAGTTCATTGTTGCGTGGCCAAAACATAGGGCTTATTAATGGGGCCATATTCTGCCCAGATGTGAACATTGCATTTTATGCCTTGGGAACAATAGTGCTATGTTGAGTATTGTTGAGACCGAGTCATTTCTGTGCTAATTCTTCAATCACAGCACAGTATCCAGAATTTAATGATTCCCAAATCAGCAATGCAGATCTATTTCATACTCAAAGGAATAAAACTGTAAGCCAAATATCCTATTCCCTGTAGTCACTTACTGTCTTGAATCAGATTAAACTATAAAATCATAATGCACCTAAAATGTTTTAGATATGAATTTTGTGTATTGTACTATTTTGGGAATTTGTGAAGGATACTGGATTACAAAAAGAACATGCCTATGGGCCAATGGAAAAATGTAGGACACATTTTTGTTGCATATCCATGTTGCTGTGGGACAATGACTGAATATAGCTAGCCTGCTTTTTAAAGATAATTTTGCTAAAGTTGTTGGTACTAACATGAAAAGAGGCACAACTGCTCCTATAGACCGACCGCTTCCACAGGAAAGGGTTCCAATATTTATTTGAATCAAATCCATCAAAGCCAGCATCTCAAAAGTGGACCCACAAACTGAACCCAGAGCAAATAAAAGCATCCCAACTCTTAAAAGGTGGTGTTGATGTGAGCCTTAAAGATCATCTTTAACATTATTGCTATTGATCAAAACTATGGCTTGCTTCAATCCCTGTGCAACCAAGCTGAAGAATAGAAATGAACATAATGAAATTACTTGGAATAATTGGTATGAGTTTTCTACAGTTCATGACATTATAATATTTAGTTTTTGGATTCAACTGTGTCTGTTTTTTGTCGAGGTTTTGGATCACACTCAGTGATTCATTTCTTCCTCTTTCTGATGATGGATCACTGAGTGTGATCCGAAACGTGACATAAAAACAGACACAGTTGAATCCAAAAGCTAAATATTGTAACTACTTGAAATGTCAGAAGGTTTCTTGAAATGTCTTCACCTATGTAACAATTTGTACTTTCCACTAATGCTCCCTCACCAGGAGAAGTTGTGGGCAAACCAACAAATACAACTAATGTGAATAGGGAAATTACATCGACAAGGCCATTAAGGGCTGTGACATAAATGCTTGGGCATCAGGCAAATTCACCGTCAGCAATTTTCCGTTGGAACCATCATGGAAAATTAATTGCAATTTTTTAATGCGATGAATTTTCCTCGACAGCGAATTGCTGGTGGTGAATTTTCCTTGATGTGAATTTGTCATGGCAGTGAATTTTCTCCTGGTGAATTGTTGACAGTGAATTTTCCCACGATGAATTGCTGACGGTGAATTTTCCTAAAACCGAATACTTGACATTGGAAATTTGAGATTGATGGAAAAATTCTAAAAAATGATTGCTTAGTAATTTAAACTGAAACTAAAATGTGAGAATAAGCTACAGCTGTATTTCTTTACATTTCAGACTTCCAAGGCTTAATGGATGGGACTGGGACAATCGAGTAAGAAGAATAAGCTGCAAGACCAACTTAAAGCTAATGCAACCCAGATGATGTGAATTGCTCTAACTTAAAGCTAATGATGATGTGAATTGCTCTGATCTATCTATTTGCTAAATTTATCTGAGAACTTGCTCATATCTCTATTTTATGTAATTCACCTTTGCTAAAAGTGCCTTCACTCGTTTATGATCAAGCTTGATATTGTGATTATTTTTGGTTGCCCATTATATATGGGCTGATTGACTTACTGAGATTTTAAACTTGATCACACATATGTAACTGGGGTAATAATATATTTGATTTATATAGCATAATTACTTGACGACTGTATGGAATCAACATTGAGTTTACAATGTTGTACTGTATTTGAGGGGTAGTTTAAGGAAGGCCACAACTTCCATGTTACAAATCTTACTGCAATTGTGGGTAAAAACTCTCGTACATATTTTTATATAAAAGCACATCACTTTGGGAATGCATTCTCTAGGTTTCGTCAAGCATGTTTTACTAAGAAGCAATGAAATATGCCCAGTGATAGAGTCCTTTGTACACAATACAGGGGGTGTGAGTTGAAATCTGATAAAGGCTAGGAGATATATTGACTTAGCATGAACAACATATACGATAAATACATTACCAAGTTGGTGTTTACTAGGGCTGTAATCTTATAAAACTAGCATTACATTACCTATTAGCTAATATGTATAGGATCGATGTGTTAGGACTCTCAATCTCTTAGAAGTGTTCATGTGCTTTATAAGTTGGTTATTCCTCGCAAGCAAATATCTATCTTTTGTAAACAAGAAAATATATTGGATTCTCTTGGTCAAACACAATGAAAAAATATTGTGAAAAGGAATATGGCATTAAAGATATGCAAAACCTATTAGGTCTTATGCAAACAAATCTCTAAATTGAAATTCAAATAGAAAGACCTCAAAAATTTTCATTCAATATTTATGAAAAAAAAACATCAGTTTGTAGAAAACTTGTCGATAGATTGTATAAATGCTCACTCAAGTTTGAACTTTCAACAGAAGCATAAATTCCTAGAACAAGTATGCTATAGTGCAAAAATAGACACCTGGGAGACAAACTATATACATAACCCATGACTCCCATGATATTCTACTAAGGAAAGGTGTAGAAGCATGTTAGACCACATTCTGATCTTTTAGCAATACTTCAATAACCTAAATGGTCCTTTTAAGTGTCACCAAGGAAATTCACTTTTCATTTATGAAACGGCATGTCCACTGGAAATTCGCTTCCTCAAGGTTCCCCAAACACACCAATCTCAAATAGGCATGAAATAGGCAACAATTCTCACACAAGAAAGAATATATCCATGATATTCCAATTAAATCGTTAATGGCACATATTGTAAGATTGACCTCTCTATGTGTAGGCAAATATTTATTTATCATGTGATATTAAAATATCAACCCAAGATAATTATAATTTTAAAATCACCATTTAACATATTTATTCAACTATTTTATTAATCTGTCAATATATAATGTCACCCAATGCTTATAATATATCTATTATGGTGAACTTCCCACAAGCTTATTGAGATATGAGCCACACATCAAATACCAAAACAAGTACAATTGTAGTAGTGCAAGGTAACTTTTTTTATTACCACCAAGCATTATAGTTTACATCAGTTTGGTGTCTCAAACCACAAACCCACAAGGGTTTTGTTTCTCAAATTTCTAACTCTTTGGATTTCAATCATTTAACCAAGCTTGCAATAATTCCAAGCTTTGTATGTTGAATCAAATAATTACCTCAACCCTCAATCAAAATTAATACATCCTTCACATCTATACAGAGAGGTGACTCATCTTATCAAAATGGGAAATTTTTATCATTGATAAATACCGTCAAGGTAGTGCCAAACTATGCCATATTTCTAATAAGATTGGTCATCCATTTGTAGTTGAATGCAAAATGACCCATTAACTATTGTAGAACACAACTACTTCATACATTTTATAGAGGTTTTCATCACATGTTTTCTTATTGTTGTAGCTGGTTTGTTATCAATCTTCTTCACATCTTAAATTAGCATTCGGCCTTCTTTTTCCCATGAAAGGTGGATCACATTTTTAACCATTGCATACAACTTATCTTTTCAATCTTAGAAAACTTTTTTACTACATGCTCAATGATGTACTTACAAATAAAAGAATCTTGTTGGCATGACAATTCTATGATGTTAAATTTGTGCTGATTTTAGCCTTATTGGTATCTATAGTTTTAAGACATTTACACGATAAACTAATTGATTTGGCTAGGTTCATTGTAGTTTCTTCTCAATAGAAATCAATGAAACCCAATTACCTTCAAGAATTTATATTTGTAATTATTAGATGTCAACAAATTTTTGATGATTTATTTGTTATATTTTTTTTAGCTTTACATGATTACGAGTTAGTTATTCCAAGAAAATACTTTAAAGGGAAAATTGTTTCCAAAAAATAATTTTAAAGAGGAATCATAATAAGTCAAGCTTCTTAGCTACTCATGTGCCATGCATGTCATGACTCAAAGAGAATCTATCTCAATACAAATGACAATAAGAAAAAAATTATAATTATATAAATAAAAAAATTATAAAATATTTTTTTTATTTAGAATAGATAGGGCCTCAAGACTAATATCTCTCAATGTCTTTTAGATAGATGTATCTAAAATTTCTATCATAAATTTAATTATATTCTGTATGGTCCTATAAGATAATCCAATGATATTATATTATGATGCAACTAATGAATATATTATTACAAACACACAACAATTAAATTGCAAAATAGATTCCTGCAAATTGATATATCTCGAAATTTCCTATATAGATTATTTAATAAAATAGATAAGCTAGTTTTAGATGGTTTTATCTTACATACACTTTCTTTTCAAGGACAAGTTGAAAGATCTATAACTAGCACTTGCATCTAAAAGAGGTTCAAAAATTATGCTGATAGAAAACTATATTTATGTTGATATGTTAGAGAGTACATGTTTATGCATGCAAATTATAGTTGCATGTGGTTGGATTAAAAAATTAAAAACAAATGCTAAATAATGGAGTGAAATAAACTTAAATAATTATTTAAGTATTATTTGATTATGAAATATTTGCATGTACAAATTTAAAACATAAAGCAATGCTCTCATTATCATCATAGGGATCATATTTGGGTTGCTTAACAAAGCTATCCTCATCATCATCAATATGATTTGGGTTGGTTAGGGTGGATAAAGGTGATTATAATAGATTAGGTTGGATGGAGGATAGATTAGATGGTTAGACATGGTGCAAGATTTATTGGAAGAGGAAAGTATGGGATTGATTTTGGATGAGGATGGAAATTGTGATGATGAACTAGAAATGAATTTAGGGATTAGAAGAATAGGGCCTAAGGATAGGATCTTTGGATAAAATATTTGGATGATAATGAAAGGATATGGGGTATGACGAAGATTGAGTCCTTAACCAAATTTTGATGCTCAAAGGATAATTTTTACTAAGGATTATGGATTGGATGTATGATTGAAATAGATAAATGGACAATGGATGATTAGATTTTGGATGGGGATAGATGGATTAGATTAGGATTTAGTTGGAATGGGATTAGGTTGAAAAGATGATTGGATTAAGGTGATGATGATTCAATGGAGATTAAGGATGATAGTGAAGGATGTGGATTAAGGATGAAAGTGGATTAAGAAAGAAGGATTTTGATGTGGATTATAGAGGATGATTGGGATAATGATTAGGGCCTCAAATGTATTAGAAAAATTAATCTTAAGGTCCTAAATGATGGATTAGGGATGGATTGGATATAGATATGGGGATGATTAGGACACGATGGATTATTAGAATGATTAGGGGGATGATTATGGATTATTAGGATGATTATAGATAATTTGGATGAATGGGGAAGATTAGGATGAGAAGCAGTGATTATGATGAGTTGAGAGATGATTAGGATGGAAAGGTGGTATTATTAGGATGTGGAAGGATGATTAGGATAGGAAGAATTGGTTAGGATTCAAGGTGAACGTTTTGCTTGCTTGAGTAGGAGGAATAATTAAAAGTAAACAAACAAACAAAGTGGCTAGGAGGAAATGGGAAGATAGGCATCCACTGGTTTAGAGCAAGAAGACACACCAAGCACTTACACAAGCCTAAAATTATTCAAGTGGTGTGTAGACTTAATTTGGGCCCACCAACCGTGAGGCTAATACTTCCAATTGAATGGGTGACTTGGAGTATGCAAAGGTCATGTACCACCTTTACACCTCTTTCCTTGGAAGGACAAGGCCCAACCAAGGATTATGTGTCACCTCAACAAAAGGTCATACATGGTGAGTAACATCAGGCATGATTAGTTGTACCCTGCACCATGTGCACTAACCTATAAACGAATGGTCTTAATCTAGGATGAACAAGGTTGCTAGGGAGTCCTCCAAATACCTCAAGGGTATGTAAGGCCAAATCCATAGATGAAAGGGAATAATGCCAAACAACAGGGAGAATATGGTAACCCACTCTCCATCTTCACTTCTCCAAGGTATAAAGTTCTTGGAGGCTTAGGCTAGATTGACAAGTTTCCACTTCCAAGAGAGGTGTCTTTCAATTCACCTCCCACTCTTTATACTCCTCTGGAACACATGAGTTGAGGTCATCCCCTAGGGTGATGAAACCCCTAGGTAAGCCCCCTAAAAGGAATGATCCAAGTGTTTTGGTCACCCAAGATCACATGAAGCGCAAGGGGAGAGCATACACATGTTGAGTTTCTTGGGGTAAAAATGTAAAGAAAAGAAAAGAGTAAGTGATGTTTTTGATCCTCATTATCACACTAGGTGTGAAAGGAGAGAATACACACAACTCACTAAAAGACACATCAAACAATGTTCATTAACCTTAAGAAATGAAATGTGTCTAGATTAGTGGAAAAAAGAGAGTCTTGGACAAGTGAATCTGTGAGAAATATGTTAGTAGTTTGATTATTTTTCCAGCTTTGACAAGCGATTTCAAGCTGCACCACAAAGGTTTAGATGATAAAATGAATGTTAGCATGAAGATAACCATAAAATTTGGAACCACTTTTTGCAACGGGGGTTGGTACACAACCTAATGATAGAGTTTTGGATAAGAAAAAAGATAGAATTTGATGATTTTTTCCTTTGACAAGCATTAAACAACTGCACCATGCATTAGCAACTCAAAAACAAAGGTTAGATCAAGATAACAGCTGAAAAATCCCTTAAAAATGTAATATGAAACAAAGGAACAACTTTATGCATAAAGTTGCACTTCTGTTGAAACAAAGGTGTCACTCTATGTGATAGAGGCATAACTTTACAGATAGGCCCAAAAAATAGCTTCCAGAGGTCAAAAAATGATGTTTTTCATTAACCCAATTCAAGAAACAATTTCACCATGCAGGGAATGACTCAAAAACAAGGGTTAAATGTAGAAAGTAGCTCAAAAACCCTAACAGATGCACTCTAAAATAAAAGCATAGCTTTTTGCATAGAGCTGAACTTTTATTGAAACAAAGGTGTCACTCTGTGAGACAGAGGTGTAGCTTTATAGATAGGAGCAAAAAATAGCTTGCAAGGGTCAAAAAATGATGTTTTTCATGTAGAAGTTGAGAAATCCAACTTCACATAACCCGAAGATCACCCGCATGCAAATAACCTATCACGGAAAGGAAGAGATGGAGACAAAAAAGAAAAGGTGCTCTGCAAGCTTCAAGAGAAATTGTATTAACTAAATGAAATAATACAAAGAGATCAATCCTTATGAAGGAGATCAAGAAACCCTATTAAAGTGTAACCTAAAAGGGAGCATTTAATAATTAGAATAATTATTAAATGCCTACAAAATGCAAACTAAGTTAATCTTAAAAGAAATATAAAAGGTAACTTAATTAAAATAATTAAGTAATAAACCTTTTACTCTAACACCCCCCCTTAAGATGAACTTAGGGAGTAGCTACAAACTAAATGCATGAAAGCAATGAAACTACAAGCTAGAAAGAAAACTTGGGTCCCAGAAACTAGGCCTAATGAGGTACCCAATCACAACCAAATCTCTGTAAAGTGGAGTAAAGGAGAAAACCCAGTGGGAAAAACTCCTCTCCATAAAGAGATGAAAAAGAAACATGCTGAAAAAAAACATGAAGGAAGGCCTCACAGAGGCCCCCCAAGGAGAACTTCCTTCACCCCAAGCATGGAGCACAACTGAAGATAGCGTGACGATGCCAAAGGTTTAGTTAAGATATCTGCAACCTTCTCCTCTATAGGAATGTACTCCAAGATGAGAGAACCACCTGAATCAACTGCCTAATGAAGTGCATGTGGATCTCAATGTGCTTAGTCTGTTGATGCTCCACTGGGTTGTGGGAAATTTGAATGGCACTCTGATTGTCACACCAAAGAATAGTGGGACTATCAAGAGGAAACCCAAACTCTGTCATCAACTGCCAAAGCCATAAAACCTCCTGACTAGCTAACACTGTTGCTCGGTACTCAGCCTCTATAGATGATAATGCAATAGCAGACTACTTCTTGCAAGACCATGTGATAGGACTAGAACCAAGGAAAAAAACAAAGCTAGAAGTAGACTTTCGATCATTGACATTACCAACCCAATCTGAGTCAATGAAGCCAACAATGTGAGGGGATCCTGAAGTGTAGTGAATGTCATACTGAGTAGTACCCCAAATGTACCTCAAGATACGTTTGGTTGCTTTCCAATGTCTCTCATGAGCATCATGGGAGAACCGAGAGACAAGGCCAACCGCAAAGGAAATATCAGGATGCAAATGTTTCAAGTACAATAAGCTGCCAACCAACTGCCTATATAAAGTAGAATCCACTGAAGGAGTAGTACAAGTGGAAGACAAAACAACACATGACTGAAATGGTGTGGGGGTAGGCTTGCAATCAAGAATTCCAAATCTCTGAAGCATATCAAGAGCATACTTCTACTAAAATATGGAAATCCCATCTGAAGACTGGATAACCTGTAGACCCAGAAAGAAGTGTAGAAGACCGAGATCTATCATCTCAAACTTCTCCATCAAAGCTTGTTGAACACTCTGAATCATGGAGGATGAGCTACCTGTAATAATGAGATCACTATGTACCAACTCCAAGGGTGCCTTAGCACGTGTGGCTCTACACGTAGGAAAAGAATCCTAGTGATGTTTGCCAAGGACACATCCATGACAAACACCATCAGTATAGGAAATATTTGGGAGCCCAATCACTAGTGCCTGAGTACTCATATGTTGTAGATATTTATAATTGACATGGCCAAAACACTCATGCCAAAGCTTGCTCACTGAGTTTGCATGTGCTATAAGAGAGGAACCTAAACTATCTAAACTCTCAAAGCCATCAAATTTGTATAAGTGAGATGCAAAATCAACACTCCCAGTAGCCACAACCAAATCGGGATCATGAAGGTCTCGAATAACCACATCATGTGGTGAGAACTCAACTGTCTTACCAGAGCTAGAATGGAAAATCTGATAAATAGAAAGAAGATTTGTCAAAATGTCAGGAACAACAAGTACATCCTGAAGACAACCACCATCCAATGAAATAGTACCTAAACCCTTAACTGAAATTTGTGCTGAGTCACCAACTACAATGTGTGTAGTTCCAGTAGGGGCAAGTGCGGTGACCAAATCCTATGTGTGTGTCATATGGTGAGAAGCACCAGAATCTAGAATCCAAGTGGACCTTGAAGATAATGCTCGTGTAGAAAGAGCATGACCTTTCCCTGTGAGTTGGGAAGGAGACTAAGGTGAGGCGATATTATGCTGTTGCATGGCTTCCTCTAAAGCCTCTAATCATTTCCAACACCTGGAAACTAGATGTCCTTCCTTGCCACAAAAACTGCAAGGATCTCCTAATTTCTTCTTAGTCTTGGAGGAAGACTCACCAGACTTCAAAGATTTTCCCTGTTTATGATTGGATGGTGGTTTTGAATCAATCTTAGGAGTGACTTGGAGGAACTCTCACTACCAGCTGAATCTATCTTAGGCTTCGATTTTTGCTTCTTTTTCTCTTTAGATGATTGAGCTACTAGTGCTTGGTTCTTAGATCATGTGAGAGCATCCAGCTGTGATATCTTGGCCTGCTCTCGTGTCAACCGATCACAGAACACCTCAAAAGTAGGCATGGTAAAGCGTGCACTCAATGCATCCATGGTGGAATAAAATGTCAAAGAGAATATCTGAAAAGGACCTCGAAGCTTAGAAAGAATCAAGTAAATGCACTCCTCATCTATTTTTTTCTTACCGCGGCCCTGTAACAATGACCTCAGTGATTTGAACTTCATCAGAAAATCCTCAATGGTAGGATATGAATCAAGTCCTAAGGAATTCAATTCGGCCTCAATCTGAAGTGCTTGAAACTGATTAATGGTGCCAAATAGAGTTTCAAACTTCAACCACATAGCACGAGGATTTGTACAACCGTCTAGATGGAATAGAAGACTATCTGAAACATGCAAGGATAGCCAACCCATGGCCTCATCCATTTTTTTCTTGTGTTGAAAAATCTCAAATGGTTGTGTCAACTGAGGTTGAAATTCATCCAAACATGACCATAACTCTTTTGACATGAGAAGTCTGGTCATTTGTGCCTTCTAGGTGTGATAATTGTGTGGGGTAAGACGCTCAATAGAAGAAGAGTCCACCATAATGTATGAGTTTTGAAATGTGTTTTATGAAATATGTTTCTAGTTTTCTTATGTAAATTACAGAAAGCAAGAAAAAAACACTCCCCACAACACAAGAACCCAAACCCTAGTACAATTTTTAAAGCTGAAAAGCTAGAAAAAGTAAAATATGCTTCAGACAATGTTCTGTGTACCTGATATATTTTCTAATGAAATAAATTGCAGATCTGGATAGATTGCACAACCACCTTTCCAACGCCTATTTGTTTTCAAAAAAATTAGTTCAAACGCAAAAGTTATGCCCCCATGAGTGCAAAAAAATATTCTGACTTTAACTAGAAAAAAGGCATCGAAAAGGAAAAATCATTAAAAAATACCAGCACCACTAGAATGGCGTCGGAATCAAATTTTTAGAAATATCTCATTTTCAAAAAATAGAGATCGTACGCCCGATTTATGCCCGATTTATTGAAACTCCTCCAAAACACCAAAGAATCCCTTCATGCAGCACCTGGGGCTTAAAAAAAATAGCAGCAGGGCTCCTGGTCCCCGATATGACCAGTAGCAGGGTCTGAGGCTGGCTGGCTGGGTGAATCGCAACCCCTGGTCATGGATGTGACCCTAGTGGGGGGCTAAGTCTAGCGTGGGGCTTAAGTCTTTGGAGCAGCGGGCAAGAGGCGTCATTGGTGGCGGTGGCGTTGGCTGGTGGCCGCCCGATGGTGGGCAGGTGGCGCTAGCTTTTGAACAGGCCGTGCAAATTTTTTTTTAAAATTTTACTTTTTTATTTTTTTGCATCAAAACTCGTGCCCTGGGCTCTATACGGCCTTGGAGCAAAAAAAATTGCCTCCTGAGCCAACTACACCGAAACTGGGCTAGTTATATATCAAAAAACTTAGAAACGGCCTCCTGAGCATAACCATGAGGTCAATTTGGGCTCAAACCACACAAAATAAAAAAGGTATGCCCTAGATCAAAAAGGAAAAACCCAAACCCTCAAAGCTACAAAAATCCTTCAAAACATGAACAGAAGAGCAGCAGGTTTGGAGCTCTGATACCATGTAGAAGTTGAGAAAGCCAACTTCACAGAACTTGAAGATCACCTGCATGCAAATAACCTGTCATAGAAAGGAAGAGATGGAGACAAAAAATCAAAGGTGATCTACAAGCTTCAAGAGAAATTGTATTAACTGAATGAAATAATACAAAGAGATCAATCCTTATGAAGGAGATCAAGAAACCCTAAAGTGTAACCTAAAAGGGAGCATTTAATAATTAGAATAATTATTAAAAACCTACAAAATGCAAACTAAGTTAATCTTAAGAGAAATATAAAAGGTAACTTAATTAAAATAATTAAGTAATAATCATTTTACTCTAACATTTCATCAACCCACTTAAGAAAACAGTTGTACCATGCCCCTAGTGACTAAAAAACAAAGGTTAGATGAATAAAACACCTGAATAAACCATAGAATATGCACTCTAATACAAATTTTCAGCTCTATGCATAGAGTTGCACTTCTGTTAAAACAGAGGTGTAGGTTGACAGATAGAGCCAAAAACAGCTTTCGAGAGTCAAAAAATGGAGTTTTTCACCAACCCAACTAGGGAAAAAAGTATATTATTTTTCAAAACACTTGAAAACACAAATATCTTGCTAAAATATGTTAGATTGTATTGTTAGAAGATCTCAAAATAAGTAAAACTGTAGGTGACCTAGAAACCTTGTAAGAAACCCAAACTTTCAAAAACCTTAAAAGGCCTAGTTTAAGCATGCAAATGATGATTCCTCCTACAAAATAGAATATTGTAATGATGATACCCTACTGAAAAAGACCTCAAAAGTTAAACAAACCCTAAATCTAGGTCAAAACAAGCAAAAACTATTGAAAAAACAAAGGCACAGTTTTGGGTTGCAAAGGTGCCACAACATAGGTGTAGCTCTATGAGGTAGCTATCGAGGCACATATTTATGCAAAGAGCTATGCTTATGTTGAAACAAAGGTTCCACTCTAAGTAATAGAGGTGCATCTTTACAGTTTTATCCCAAAAATGACACCTACTTCACCAAAACTCACAAAAACTTCATAGAACGTTAGAAAAGGGATGTAGTAACCCACAGGTGTGCCAAAATGAAGAAGGTGAAAATGATAATGAAGGTAAATCAATGAAAATTATAAAGGAAATGAAAAAAAAATTACATTATATCTTCATCATCCTCATCTCCATTTATTGAGCTCACAAGTTGCACCCAAGACTTGCAGATTTGCTCAAGTATTGATGGTATGTGGTTGCTCGCAATTTTTCCAGCATAAGGGTATGGTGGACATAGCTTCAATGGAAATTTTTGCAGCATAAGGATATGGTGAATTTGACTTATGAAGAATGAGAACCAATGCCTCAATATATAGAATTTTGATGAGTGAACCAAGGGATAGGATGCATTGACTTGGTCAATGACTAAGATTGAGTGGTGGAGTGGAGCATTAGCCTTGTGACAAGTGTCACAAGAGGGAAAGGGATGTAAGAGGGAGGTGTGCTCACACATGTGTGAGCACACATTGGGAAGATTTAGTGGGATTTTGTAAGAGGTTAGTGGATTTGTGTAAGAGGTAGGTGGGATTTACACATGTGAGAGAGGAAGGTAGGATGGGTAGGCTAGGACACTTGTCACATGGTGACAAGTTTGTGGGAGGTGGAGAGAATTAAAAATTAGGAAAGAATGTTAATGATGATTAGGAATAGGGATTAAATTAATTAATCAAGGATCAATTAATTTAATTGGATGGTTAAGTTAAAAAATCATGGGTTCATTAATTAGGCTAGGGATAAAGTTGGAGAATGGGCTAATGATGACTAGAGTGGAATTAAACAATAAGGAAATGGTAATAAAAGGTTAATTAGACTAAATAAATTAATTAAGTAATTTTTTTTTTTTAATTTATTTGGAAAGTTTGAGGGCTAAGGTTAAATTTAATTAAGTAAATCTAAATTTATTTAATTAAAGGTGGTGGATAAAGGTAATGGAAAAATTATTTAAATAAATAATAAATATTTAATTAATTAATTATTATGATAAGGGAAAAGGTTAAATTCATTAAATAAATAATAAATATTTAATTAATTAAATATTATGATTGGTAAAGTGTGATTAGGTCACATTTTAGGTGTACATATTTATATATATATATATAACTCCATCAAAAATTATATTTGTTTTGGTTATTATAAAACTAATCATACTCTTTTTTATTCAAAAAATAGAGAGCCCTAGATTTGGAAGGGAAAAAGAATTGGAACAAAAATTTAACTTACAACTAATGTTCCAAATTTTAAAAGAACTTTTGTATACATCTAACAAACTATTTCTTATTAAATCATTATTATTTTCAAGAATAACAAAAAACTAAGAATTTAATTAGATAATACTATTTACAAGTTTCACTTTACGATATGTAGACAAAAATTAAATATTAAGTTTAAACATCTTGCTTTAGATATGGAAAGTATACATTTACTACATGTTTCTATAATGATAAATACAATGACATATGGAATAATAATTATATTTATATAGGCTCAACCTTATCATGGAAAGCTAAAAGTGTCATTAACCAAATGATTACAAATACATACATGTTGAGAATGAAGATTTTGAAAGACAAAAAAAAAAAAATCAAGTGTTCTCCATGAAGATTATATAAAAAATATAGTTTAGATTTTCAATACAAAATGACTCAAAGCCTCACGTGAATAAGGATAGTTCACCTCCCAATCATATGAATTATAATACAAGTCCACCCCCAACTTGGGAGGCCTCAAGAAACCAAGTTTCACAACACATGAACACACAAATATATAAGCTACCCAAAATGATAACACACATAAATATATCTCATCAAGATCTACAACAAGAGGGAGTCAAGGGGGATCACTGACCTCTTGGGAAAAATTAATAAAGTTATATCAATCTCCTAATTACCACAATATCCACAAACAACAAATCACATTGCAATATTTTCCCACCCAAAATATATACTCATTACCAAAGTAATCACCCATAAAAGTCTATCTACTCTCTAGAAAAAAACTTGTCTAACAAATGGGCACTCAATGCCAAAATCTCCTCTCCACAACAAAACCCATCTTTACACAAAGGCAATGAATTTCAAACAACACTATATCATAGAGAAATTTCTTCAAGAAAGGATCCATGCCTCTCTCAACCTCAATACATATGTGTCTCTTAACTCAACTAGGAAGATCCACACCAAAGAAAAAATAACCCCCAACCCAAATAATCTTCAACACAATAAACACAACACAACAAGAGGGTATCCTTACAAAAACATAAATATTCATAGAAAAACTAGAAGTTTTTACAATCCTCATTTTATCAAAAAATAATATCTACATACACTATAAAATGGCTTAAGAGCCTACCTCTATACTTTATCAAAATTTGGAGAGTTTGATTCAAGATCCTCAATCCTTTCTCTTCTCCAAACTCTCAAGATATTTCACCCTTCTATTATCTAAGCCACTTCCAAGAAATATTAAGTAAAGATCCATTGTCTAGATACAATGAACCTAGGAAAGAGGTGTTAACTCCCCCGCCCCCCCTCCCCAAATTAGATTTGAGACCTAACCAAACCCTACTTAACAATACTAGTAATAATCATGGATTAAAAATTAAATCAACACAATTTTGCACAAAACACATTTACATGAGGAGAGTTTAACCTTATCTTAGGATATGGCCTAGGTATACTAGATAATTACAATAGTTGTTTCTTGAGAACCTCCACAATTTTCTATTGATCATGAAATATTAACCTATGCACTTGCACCCAAATGTCAATATATCCAAGAAAATAGCCAAAGCAACATTTATAATTAAATCAATATACACAATATAGATGTATCATAATTAAATATCATTATCATTATTCAACAAAAATAAAATAAGAAGTTGAATCCATCATTCAAAGCACATTTACACACCACCACATAAACACATAGCACCTATCTGAATTATATTGAGATTCATCATACATAGGTAATCCCATTTTTAAATCAATTCATTGCAATGACTAAATTTAGTAAACACAAATTTAAAAATATTAGTAATTCCATAATCAATAATTCACTAAATTGTCATTAATAATTAGTAATTGGCTACTCTAACATCATATCAGTGTCAACGTAGTATTTAATCATAATATTATATAATATCCTATACATGGGTGTCATACACAAAATAAGCCTATTAAAATAAATTGTGATCATGATGAGAAGTGGGCTTCACATCTTATGTGATTAAAAAATATCAATATAGGTTTTCTACCAAATTAAAAATAAGTTACTAGTGAATGTTGTGATTTTATAACAAAATCATAAGTTAGAAATAATAATTAAAATTTATTATTCTATACACATGCAAACTTTAGATGGAGTATTGATTCGTAGTTATTGGCTAGCTATGGTTATATTTTTCTACTTTAGTACTATTTTTGGATGTTCATGAGTGCATTAGATGTCGGCTAGATTTGTGAGAACACAAGTAAAAATGTGTTCTAGCACTAGGGGCACCTAAGGGTGTTGGATGGATGGAATTATTTGTAGAACTCGAGATGGAAATAGTGGGTGGAACACATGATGGAAATAAGGGAGGTATTTAGGATGTGGTCTCCAAGAACTACATTGCAAATGAATGAGATTCCCAAATCTACTATATGTTATTCATGATGTTATGCTAGAATTCTTGCTATTTATATGGTCCAACTTCATCCATTAAACATCATAATATACTAGAGTGTTAATTATTATGAATGATTAGAAATATCAAGGGGTGTCCCAAACATGTTTCAATATCTCATCCACTTCCTTATTAAGGTCAAAAGTGGGGAGGTAGGATAGATCATAGATATTATAACATCAATATATGAGTGTGATGGGTATGTAGATAGAACATATGGGAATGGTAATGGTTGTGATGTAGGGCTAGGGATTGTGAAGAATGGATAGTTCTAGTAAATGAGATAATTTTTCCCTAATTGTAGGCTACACAAAGATGGTTGATTTACACATCATACCAGAAATTGGTTTTCATCATGGTACTTTCCCAAGGCACTATATGAATGGTTTTCACTTTTGGATATAAAAAAATCTCTTTTGTTTTTGTGTTAATTTTATTAATTTTTTTGTTTTTCTTCATTAGATTTTATTAGATTTAGCTACTGTATTGATTTTTAAATTTAGATTCAAGCATTTATTTTCACTGTAACCTAATAGTATCCCACTCTAAATAACTGCATTATGTAAACCTTGTTTTTGGTATCACACCAATTGATTTCATTGTAAATTTTAGTGAGGTATAAGTTGACATCTCCTAAATATCAACATCTTAACATGGTATCATCACAACCCCTATGATAGAGGATCTTACAAAGGAAAAATGAAGTGGGAAGTATGTTGGGTCAAGAATGTACAATGATTGCTAAAGATTGGAAGAAAGGTATGTGGTTTTGAAGGTATATTGGATGAGATATTTAATGGTATGAAAATAAGGGATGGAGGGTAGGATTGCAAAGGAATGAGTAAATTTCATGGGAGTATGGGAACTTAGGTCCAACAATTTCACATGCTAGGTCAAATTTTGGGATAGAATTTATTTTGGATCAGATGGTGGGTTTTAAACTTTTAGATTTTTTTATCACAAGATTGTGAACTTTCTAACTTGGAACATGTTGGATTTATAATATGTAGGACTTAAATATTTTTGGAGATGCTTGATCTTTTATATTTCACTTTCTTGGATTTAGGGATCTGGATGAATTTTATGTTCAATCTTGTTGGATTTTTCTTGGATATTTCAATTAATTCAATTGGGGATTGTTGGGATATGTGGATAAGGTATTCAAATTTTGGGATCCAAATCAATTTTACACTCTTGTTCTTTTGATGCTCAGATTTTAGGACAGATTTTAAAGTTTGGCTTTTGGATTTCCTTACATTTGGATTGCTAGACTTCAAAAACCATATGAATGTTGGGGTTTACATTTATGGATGGATTGTATTATAAAAAAATTTAATGTAGATATTTTAAAGACTAGGATGGATTTCCCAAGATATGTGGATGCATTCAAATCAATTTCAAATCCCACATTATGATCTTCTTATTGAATGTGATTTTGAAAACCCATGAATGTAATGAAAGCTTCATCATTTTGGATGGGTTGATTGGTGTGATTATGTTTGTCTCAAGAAATTTGGGCTTGGTGATGAAAGGTTAAGGTTGATGGAAGGGATAATAGGATTGATGGAGTTGGTAGCACTAGGCTCTTTGTAAGAATGGTGAGAGGAAATTACTTTGATGTTGGGAGAAGTTGTCTTAGTTCTCATGGAAGAATTAGTAAAATCCTTTTTCTATTTGTAAGGATAATTTTATCTAATACCCTAAAATACTTTATTTGTATAAACATGAATGGGCTATAGGATTCCTTGTTCATGAAGGCCTAATCCTTTGCCTTGATAGTTCATGATTATACATATGTGATTTATATTGGGATACTTTTTACTTTAAAAATAAGATATAAATCTATTTTTAGATAATGAATAATTATTGGAACTTTCAATTTTCTCATGTGTAAGGAGAAAAAATTGAAAAAAAGTGTTTTGACCAATTTTGAAAGATTTTTGTGATGGTATGGGATCAATAGGGGATTTATGGTATTCTTGTTCTTGGCTAGGATCAATAGTATCAATATGAGTACTTTGACCTTGATTTAGTTGTGGATGGGTTTGATGATGCTTTGGAAAAGTACCTTGATACATCCCCAAGTTGTGATTTTGTGATGTTGATACAATTTTTATTAATTCACTATCATCAATCTTAATATGTCCAATTAGATATTGGACATAGTTCTTTAGCTTTGAGAATCAATGAGTGGGATATCTTTTTATTTTCATGATACTTATGGATCTTAGATTTCATGGAACTTTATCGATCTTATGAAAAGGTAGGAATTCCTTCATTTGTCTTGTTGACTTGTTGAAATGGAAAGGGGTTTAGCACAACTTCTCATACTTTTAAGTTTGATTATGATTTATTTCTTAGATCCCTTGGATAACATTTTTTATGGCTAAGTTGAGTTGATTAGATGGATTGGATTGATTGGAATTTCTCTTAGGTTTCTAATTATTTTCTTGAGGTTACTAATTATCTTCTTGAGGTTTGGAATTGATCAAGAACATCTTGGTTTTTACTTTGATCTTGGTGTGAAGGATCGTATTGTGCTAGGACAATTTCTTCTTAATGAGGGTTAACACATGGTCCATTTTGATTATGATATTTATTGGTTGATGGAGTAAGACCCATGGGGTTGATGGATCAAGATTAGGATTAATATGACTAGGTGGAGGAATTGATGTCTTATATTTTGCAGGGATTGATGGATGGTTTAATTGATGGGGATCTATAGGGTTTGATGGATGATTTAATGGTTTAGTACATATTTATGGATTTGTGGGGGCTTAATGGATGAGGGATTAGAGGTTTAAATGGATAACTTAATGAAATAGGATTTTAGGGATGGAGGGGGATTTTGATGGATGATGGGTTACATGGGTAAATGGATTAGGATAAACATGGATGGGTGGATTAGTTATGCATGATTTTTTATTTGAAATTTTTCCCCTATGTAAGTGTTCAAGGTCATAAGTTGGGGGAAACTTGTCTCCTATCCTTCTAAGGTACCTAATCATTGCATCTTTATTTTTAAGTAATAAGTGATCTTGTGGGGTGTAAAAAATTTTAGTTTTGAGAAAACCATTTTGGTCATCTAGATAAACCATTTTGGTCATCTAGATACTCATCTTGATCAACACGGTTATCATCATCATGGTATTCATCTTGATCCACAAGTATATCAACATCAAAATATTCATCTCTTTCTACAAGGATCTCATCATCATCATTGTCAAAAAGGGATTTATAATTTCTTTCTTTGATTAGTTAGGCTTCTCAAAGATCTGTCTCAAGTTTTTGCATGGTTTAGCACAAACAAGAATTCAATGAAGAACAAGAACATTCTGAATATTCAAATAGGAGAATTTTATTTTGTAGGTTCACAAATGTACCTTGACATAGTCATAAATAGTAATATGGCCTATTTATCTCAAGGAACAAGCCACTTCTGATCCTCAAGAGTGCCTTATGGTACAAGAGGAGAGAATATGTGGCCTACTATTCTATTACAAGAAGTATGACATGAGTAACTCTCCAAGGCTAACAATTTATTGGTACACTACAAAGACAAAATAGTTGAAAGGTTGCCTAAACTAGGCTTGTGTAGGTTCAACTAAGAAAAACCTCTATATATTCAAAGGTATAAGAATCCCAAGTCCATAAAATTAGGGAATTTATCTAGGACATGTAATTGAAGTCAAATCCCTCCTCACTTCACTTTGTCCTCTAGAATAAAGTTGCACCATAACTAATAAATGCACCCTATAGGGAGATTCTTTCAATTACCAATCCTTGAATTTATATACAATGTCAAAACACATGGGTTTGGGTTGATACATGGTGAAAAAATCCAAAACAAGCCCCCTAAAAAAATAAAATAAAGAATCCAAACTTTTTCTACTTTTGGAGATCACCTTATGGAGTTGTGCCATATAAAATGGCCCCTTGTCATTTTCATGGCCTTTTAGGTCTTGTTTCATGGTGTTTGTCTATTTTTCTTTGATTTTATGTTGTGACATGGCTTGAACATGCTTATTTAGGTACTAAAATTCAAAAGAATGACATCTTGTGAAGGTGTTGTGAAGTGTTGTAAGACATTTCTACACTTTTCTAGACTCTATTAATTACAATTCACCTAAAAATCAGCTTTTTATCACTACACAAGTCTTATTTTGAAGTGTTGTAAAGTCTTGTAACAAGCTTTCACACTTTTCTAGGCATATTTTCACTATTTATCCCTTTCTTATGCTTTATTTGGTCCCTTTATGCCCTCATATGCTTAATTAAGTGTATTTTTTAGTATTATTCTGACAAACAACATTAAATACAACATATTTCTGGACACATTTTTAGGTCCTAGGTGGGACCCATTCACCATCGGTGGCGAATGAGTCCCCCTTGGCCCCAAATTCAAAATATTTTAAATTTCCTTTCAGGATTTTATTCAAAAACACTTGATGTCGGCTTGTGATGAGGTATGAACAGGTAACTAAGGCACATGTATAAATAAGTTATTTTCACCTCATTTCAACCCCCATTCATCAAGTTCACTTATTCACCTATTCATTCAAGCATTTTACATCTTTTCAAGCACTATTCAAGCACTTTGAAGCAACCATTGACATTACTTCAGACTTGCATCATCAAGGGTTTGGTAAATTGCTAGCATTTGCATGTTGTTAGTTTATCATTCCTTTGCATTTCATTATTTTATTAAGGGTTTGATTACCAAAAGTGGGGTTTGACCAAGGCAAACCCCTATTCACTAACCTTAAACCATTTTTCCCTTATTGCATGTTTGTTTGTAACCTTTTGTGTACAGATTTAACAAGATTTTTGGTGTTGAAGATTGGTTTACAAGTCAACTAGGTGCTTCAAGTCAATTCAAGTCTATTTCAAGCTTGGAGAAGGTTTTCTATCTGTTTCTTGTAGAATTGACTTTGGCAACCCGACAAGCAGTGATTTCCAAATCTGGTGTTGCAGAGTTGTCTCCTAATTTTTTAGAAATTTGGGAGAGGACTGATTCACCACCTATGGTGAATGAGTCCCACCTTAGGACTAAAAATCTGAATTTTGTCAGATTCTGGATCCCAATAGATAGAAACTTGTTTTTAACAGTTTTTCACTAAGAGGGGGACTAATTCACCAACCTAGGCGAATGAGTCCCACTGTGAAAATCAGTGATTTTAGCTAGCATCCACAGCATTCCATATTCATCATACTTCACCTAGGTGCACTCTGATTTAATTCATTTCTTTTTGTTATGCATATTTTCTTCATTTACTTCATTTTTTGCATATCACAATGTGTTTTCAAACATAGTTTTAATTTCACTTTTGCATTCATATTCATTCATTTAGATCATTCAATTGCATTTATTTAACTTCATTTAGCTTAGAAAAAATCACACATTACATAATTTGAATGAACCATTAGCATTTTTTCTCTTATCTCTCTCCTTTTAGGTGAAAAACCCTAGAAGAGCAAGAGTTGTCCATAGGAGCCAAAAATCAACAGTTCATTTTGGTGAACCTAAATTTTGAGCACTTTTCATTTCTGATTTCATTTACATATTGCATCCTATTTTACATTTTCATTAACATTCAATTAGTAATTGTTTTGTTTTTGCATTCTAGGACTTTTTATCTTGCATTAGTGAAAACTTCATTTAGATTTCATTTTTGCATTGCATCTCATTGAAAAAAGTAAAAATCTACATTTTGCATCCTTGATTGCATTCTTTAAAACATTAAAATCACATTATAATTTCTGAAAAACACACAAAAACATCATACTAGGACTCATTCACCACCAGGGCGAATCAATCCCTCTACACTTGTTAAACAACATTTCTAGCATTTTTTGCATTTTTGTTTTCTGTAGTTAGATCTCTATTATAGTTAGTAGCATTTCTATTATTTTCATTTCAAAGTCTTAGATTAGTTTTCATTTGCATTCACCCCTCCTTTGTGGTACTTGTATGAGTGTTTGGTGCCCCGTTGATAATACTTTAGTGAGAAGAAGTTCTAAACTCATGGCCTCCCGCGATAGTACTTTTGTTGTGGACCTTGGGATCTCACGAACTCCTACTCCTCATATGGACAATGGTGCATTAGTCCTTGACAATACCACTTCTATGCCTTCACCTTTCCATCCAACAAATTTTCAAAACCAAAACAACTCTCTCCCACAAGAAAAGGTCATTAATATTCATGAGGATTTTGCACACTTACAATAAGACTTGTCACTTGAAAAAATTTCTACCACTACCATACCCACCATTGAAAACCTTCATCGTTTAATTGAAAGTGATTATGGCTTGCAAGTGATGAAGAAGATTTCCAAGATTTACAATAAGCATGCTTCTTCTAATATTCAATATGCAAACATTCCTATAAGCGAAGGAGGACCTCAAGTTCCTCCCTATTCAACCATAGCTTCCATACCAACTTATACCAATCCGCATGTCCACACAACTATGCATCAAGTTAATTATGTGGCTACCTCTTTCCCGATTTCCACTAGCATTCCTACTTCTCTTGTGGCATCGCAAGTCCCTTCCACCACCTTCGTACCCCATAGTATTCCTTTCACTTCCCCTCATATCACCTACACTCCATCACCATTTTCCCTTCCACCTCAACCCTAATCACCTTCTTACACAACTCCTCACCACCGTTTCATCCATGCAACATCAACTTTCCACTATTAGCTAAGGTCAATCCGCTCCACCTACATATCATGTTTGTAGTAGCCCTTTATCATTAGAAATCTTATGTACCCCGATGCCACAAGGGATAGAAATGCCTCGGTTTGAGAAATATGGAGGAAAAGGAGACCCTGTCAATTATGTTAATGCTTATACAACTTTATGTAGTTCCTTTGTCCTTGATGATAAAATTTTAGCTAAAATTTTCCCAAGGACCTTGAAAGACGTTGCCTTAGAGTGGTTTTCCAACTTGCCTAATCATTCCATCCGTTCTTTCAATGAATTAGTGGATGCTTTCATAAGTCACTTTCAAGTTCACATGACACCTAAAAAGACAATGGCTAACCTCATGTGATGTAGAAAAAACACAGATGAAAAAGTAACAGATTTTATCTCACGTTACCAATCCTTATATGCTCAAATCGACTTCAAGATTCCTGACGCACATCTGCAAAAGATGTTTATCAAAAACTTGCACACACACCTTCAGGATAAATTAACAATGATGAAATTCCCTTCGTTTATGCATTTATGCACAACCTTGTGTGAATACCATAACTTGGTTTCAAGTCGTGATTCAAAATCCACTTCTAGCCGAGCTGAAAAACTTGAACAAAACAATAAAAACCAAAATAACACACAAAACTTCCGCAAACCAAATAGATACTTTTTATAGTTTAATCTACCTCCTCAACCTCAACCGCATCCAACCTAACCAGTTCCAAATCAAGTGGCAGCTATTAAAGCAGTGGTTCCTTATTCCTATGGGAACCTGAAGAGACAATTTACTCCCCTACCCGATACCCTTCATAACATGATGAACCAATTAATTCAACAACGCATGCTCACTTTTCCACCCATTAGACCACTTGATCCAAACTAGCCATTACCACCTACCTTCAAACCTAACGCTTACTGTCATTTTCATCACCAAAATGGACATGAAACTGAACACTACAACCGTCTAAAACATTTAGTTCAAGACCTCATTGATTCAGGCCATTTTTCCATTATGGGTGTTAATGATCAAGGAAATAAGTCCCTAACAAGAATTTGAAATTTTTCACTAATCCCATGCCTAAACATACTACCTCATTTGTTAAGGCTAGCGAACCTTAAAATACTAATGTAATGACTGTTGATACAACCATTGAACAACATGATACACCTCCACCTATTACTACAAAAATTCCTATCGATGAACTAGTGGCTACGATAAACGTTATCCATCATAAGGGCCAAACCACTAAATCTCTTTATATCACTTTTTCTTCTAAGGACATACTACAAAAGTTTCCTAATGGTGCTCTCTACATAGTTGGCAGAATCTATGATAAGCCCACTAATGGGATATTAATAGATCCTTCTTGTGGTGAGAACATGATCACAGAGGAGTTTCTAGTATTACACGATCTATATCAAGATGATTATAATAAACCAACTGCATGGATTAAGACACATACTGGTTTTGCATTCCCTACGATCAGATCGATCGTGCTACCCTTATAGATAGGACCTAAAACTTTGGAGGTAACGTTTTTAATTATTCCACAATCTGACCAATTTTGTTTGTGGCTAGGCCACCCTTGGCTTCGTTCAATGAAAGTGATCCCATCAGTTGTTCAAAAGTGTTTGAAGTTTCCACATGACAATGAGATAGTCACCATACACCATAGTGGCTTTAATCCTTTATCTTCCAAAGGTAATTTTTCATTAGAAGTCTTTTGGCCTACACCCATGGAACCCATCACCCCTTGAAAGGACTTCTTTTTCATTGCTTATCAAAAGTTTAAAGCCAAAAAGATAGCTGAATTGTCTCTTCATAACGCATCCCCATCCACTTCCACACCTCTTATCATAGACAAAACCATTCTTCAACTTGAATTTGACATTGAGAAAAACACACAACCTCCTAAACAACCACCCTTAGATACTTCCCCGCCATCGTTCAAATGAACAAGAGAAAATGAAACCACTCTTGTCATGCCTCCTTTCCTTAAACAAGTGTATAAAGACAAAGAGAAAGTGGTTGACCCGTCTTCTTCGGTTTCTTTTGTTCTTCCCTCTATGGAAGGAGAAGAACCTATGATGACTCAATCCACTCTTACACCTCAACAACTCCAAAACCGAATAAAATGAAACTGTGGTGATAGGGAACGTAGGTGTCATCGTCATCTCCTTGCTCATTAATCTCACATGGAAGAAGATAACGAAAATAAACCTCCACCCTTGATAGAAGTGATAGATGAACATCGTCCTTCTCCTAACCTACCATAGAATAGTCCAATGCAACAATCACAACAAAATGAACCAATCCAATAGCCATAGCTTTTGATACATCCATCCTTAGAAATCACCCTTCGTCCTCTCGTTGTCATTAATCTTGATGATAATGATGATGCAACGATAGCAAAAATAGATGAAGAAGTTCATAACAATTTAAACTCTTTATTTTCATCTACAATGAGCTTACATGATAAATCCTCTCCACCAAGTGAAGAACCTGGTACAACTCCTAGTTTGGCACTTGCAATTATTCCTTTGGACAGTCAACTGCGCTCGCATTACACTGAACATGATTGGGATGTGGATGACCTATTAGATGGTTGACTTGCATTTGCCTAACTAGCCTTTTTTATTTTCTCTTTTTATTTTGTTTTCCTTTGCATGTGTGTATCGTGTTTCTCTCGTATCTTGTGTTTGATGTTTCCTCTCTTTGTACCTCTATTCTGCTATTCGTCGTGCATTATCTTTTTTGCTTCTGTTTTGTGTTTTTGTTTTGGGGATGACGCAAAGCGTAGAGATTCCCTATGTCTCTTCCATGTTGACCCAAAAGGTCCCTTTTTTTTTCTCTTTTTGTTTTGTGTTTTCCTTTTGTGGATGAGGCAAAGCATAGAGACACCCTATGTCTCTTCCATGTTGACCCACAAGATTCTTGTATTTTTCTCTTTTTGTTTTGTGTTTTCCTTTTGGGAATGATGTAAGGCATTGAGATTGAAATGTCTCCTTCATGTTGACCCAAAAGCTTTTTCATTTTCTTTCACCTTTCCATTTTCTTTTCATTTGTGTTTTCCTTTTGGGGAGGATGCAAAGCATTGAGACCGCAATGTCTCTTCCATGTTGACCCAAAATGGAATTTCTTTTCCTTTTGTTTTCACTCTCTTTATGTCATTCCTCCAGTTCTATGTGCTTTGGGGAATGATGACAGTTTTGAGCTCTTTCATAAACACATTGCAGCAACGAACATACTGTCCCAAAATCCATAGATCTCTTATGTGTTTGGTGTGTTTTCTTTTCTGAGGGGTAGCTCCCTTTCTTTGTTTTTCATTTTTTTCCTTGACATGACATAGCCTAACTTTGAAACATATGACTTGGCATAGGGCTTTCTAGGTTGGCTCTCATGTCTTGTTTTCTTTTTTCATTCTCTTTTCTTCTCTACATTGAAGTAATTTCTCACAGAACGGTGTGTAGCAATTCCTTTAAAGTGGGGGGCATACATTACCATTATTTCATGTGCATTCTTGGTTCCTAGTGCAGCCTTGTCATTTATATGATGTTTTTGTCACTTTGTGGATGACATTGGGTGCAATGTCCTTCATAATTGTGATCTATCTCAGCTTATTACATTCCTCTTGGTGGCTTGATACGATGCACTGCATCCCCTAAGTTGTGAATATTTTATTCTCTGATTGGTCCTCTCTTGGAAACATTAGACACAATGTTCCCAAAGTGATTGACCTTGCATGAACTGAACAAGACTCCTTTGAACATTGTTTACATTTTACATTTTTTCATTTTACCTTTTACCACCTTTCATAATGCAGCTTGCATGACTATGTACTTTGTCTTTTTCTTCATGAACATTTTTCTTTGTGGCGCCTTGTTAAAGTTATCAATGGGTATAAATTTAATATGGTTGAGCGGGAAGCCCACCTAGTGGAATGACTATTCCCCATATCCACCTTTGTGTTTGTGAGTGCATACCAACTAGCCTATGTATCTTACCTTTTTGGGATTTCTCACCCTGCAGACAACTAGTTTTGTGGCCCCAGAGTGAGTACATTTGGGCCTTCTCACCCCATGGACAACTTGAAGTTTCGTGGCTCCAAAGTGAGTACACATTCTCTTTTTCAAACAATCAGCCTAGATCTAATCCACAACTAGTTGGATTGACGATTGAAGCTTCATCCAATTCATCTCAACACTTGTTTGTTCATTTGTTCTTATGTCTTGTTTGTCATGGGATCTTCATCCTGGGGGCTTGATCATCCCTCTTAATCGTTGTATTCCATCTTGCTAACGTAAGTGCATTTGAACCCTCCTCTCGATGTTCATGGCTACTTTAGTGTGAGTTTGAAGAAAGTTCATCCTCTCACTAAAGTGGGGGCTAAATGTGTTATAGAAAAATGGCCCCTTGTCATTTTCATGGCCTTTTAGGTCTTCTTTCATGGTGTTTGTCTGTTTTTCTCTACTTTTATGTTGTGGCATGGCTTGAACATGCTTATTTAGGGACTAAAATTCAAATAATGACGTCTTGTGAAGGTGTTGTGAAGTGTTTTAAGACATTTCTACACTTTTCTAGGCTCTATTAATTACAATTCACCAATAAATCACCTTTTTATCACTAAACAAGTCTTATTTTGAAGTGTTGTAAAGTCTTGTGACAAGCTTTCACACTTTTCTAGGCATATTTTCATTATTTATCCCTTTATCATGCTTTATTTGGCCCCTTTATGCTCTCATATGCTTAATTAAGCGTATTTTTTAGTATTATCTCGACAAACAACATTAAATAAAACATATTTCCCAACACACATTTTCAAGTCCTAGGTGGGACCCATTCGCCATTGGTGGTGAATGAGTCCCCATTGGCCCCAAATTCAAAATATTTTAACTTTCCTTTCGGGATTTTATTCAAAAACACTTGATGTCGGCCTATGTTGAGGTATGAATAGGTAACTAAGGCACAAGTATGTATAAATAAGTGATTTTCACCTCATTTCAACCCCCATTCATCAAGTTCACTTATTCACCTATTCATTCAAGCATTCAAGCATTTTACATCTTTTCAAGCACTATTAAAGCACTTTGAAGCAACCATTGACATTAATTCAAACTTGAATCATCAAAGGTTTGGTAAGTTGATAGCATTTGCATGTTGTTATTTTATCATTCCTTTGCATTTCATTATTTTATTAAGGGTCTGATTACCAAAAGTGGGGTTTGACCAAGGAAAACCCCTATTCACTAACCTTAAACCATTTTTCCCCTATTGCATGTTTGTTTGCAGCCTTTTATGTGCAGATTTAACAAGATTTTTGGTGTTGAAGATTGGTTTACAAGTCAACTAGGTGCTTCAAGTCAACTCAAGTCTATTTCAAGCTTGGAGAAGGTTTTATGTCCGTTTCCTATAGAATTGACTTCAGCAACCCGACAAGCAGTGATTTCTAGATCTAGTGTTGCAGAGTTGTCTCCTAATTTTTTAGAAATTTGGGAGAGGATTGATTCACCACTTGCTGCGAATGAGTCCCACCTTAGGACTAAAAATATGAATTTTGTCAAATTCTAGATCCCAACAGACAGAAACTTGTTTCTAACCGTTTTTCACCAAGAGGAGGACTGATTCACCACCCTGGGTGAATGAGTCCCGCTATGAAAAATCATTGATTTCAGCCAGAATCCATGGGTAAGTGCACCAAGATGGTTCCCAAAAAGGGGGCTTAAGTGGCCACTTTTTCTTTGAAATTAGGAAATGTTGACCTTGGATGTGAAATTGAGGATAGTTACACTCAAAATTTTGAGATGGAACAAAAACAAGGATCGAAGTGCTCTGAGTCTACTTTCTAAACCACTAATTTATTTTTAAAATGGTTGAGATTAAGGGGTTCAACAAAGGGATGTACACAAATTGGTGTTGTTTTTGTCAGAAAAAACATAACATAGCAACTCTTGTACGACCTGAGCACGGTGAACTTTTTTTTAGTATTTTTAAAATCGCTATGGTCAGAAGTTATCTAACAACATCTAGTTGATGCACAATTTTTCTGATAATTTTTTAATGAATATTTGATTTTTTACTAATTTTCTAAGTGGGCACTTCGTAAAAAACAGAATTTTGGCCGTGCTCCCACTACAAATTTTGGAAAGTAATAGATTTTTTTTAATTTTTATTTTTTAAAATTTGTAGAATGGAGTCTAGTTTCTAAAAATGTAATTTATTTGAAATTTTGATGAACGCTTAATTTATAACAAAAAAAAAAACCAAACATTGTTTTTTGATAATAAAAAAATAGACATACAAACAAAAGAAATTATGGATGAAAGTCCTAACATTGTCAGAAAGTGAAAAAGATTATATCGTTGGAAAGCTAGGAGAGAACTTAACATTACCCATGTGTTCTCTTTTGTTGATATTGAACCAAATGCAATCCTGACAGTGAGCACGAACCCGATTATGTGAAAAATTGTAGAATTTGCAAAAAACACGTCTCTGGTCGTTGGGAATGCCCTCCAAACCTTTGGGTTGGTATTCCAAGGCAAATACCAAAGCTAAGGCTTGGGGATTCCCAAATCAAAATATAATGTGAGCGCGCTATAACGCAAGCGCGTTACAACGCGCTCGCGTTATTTATTAGTTTTCACTTTTTCCTTCTCCATGGAACATTTCTAGCAACAAATAACGTGCTTGCACTATTTATTCCTTTAGTTAAATGCTAGTTTTTTGAATGTTTGTATGTATATGTATGCCGGTGTGTCATGTATGTATTTATGCTTATGGGTGGGAGTGGGAGAGAGGGTGGGAGTGGGAGAGAGTTTGGAAGAGTGGGAGAGTGGGAGAGGGTGGTAGAGAGTGGTAGAGAGTGGGAGAGACAGTGGGAGAGAGTGGGAAATAGTGTGGGAGAGTGGGAGAGAGTGTGGGAGAGTGTGGAAGAGTGGGAGATAGGGTGGAAGGGAGGGAGGAGAGAGTGGAAGAGAGTGGGAGAGAGTTGGAGAGTGTGGGAGAGGGTTTAGGTGTGAGGGCATGGGAGAGAGTGGGAGAGAGAGGAGGGAGAATCGAGAGAGGTGTG
>VDFB02071356.1:0-53310 GCA_007258455.2 Sequoia sempervirens | reverse complement strand
TGAGAATCCTTTCGGCTTCGCAGTTAATCTATCAACAAGTCCATCAGATCAATCAGTCAGCCGAAATTGTGGATTGAACAGAGAAGTCTTGACAAAGAGGCAAACTGCAAATCATGAAAATCATTGAAAATATTCTTAAGTCTAAAGAATAAAGGCGCCTCAGGTAGCCAAGGGCGCCTAAGGTTTTGAGACACCAAATCTAGCTGCTAGGGTTTGTCAAATTAGTCATTGTCTTCAGAATTCTGTAGGCTATCCAGTGAATGTCTTAGTCGGATCGTCCGATTCATCAATCACTCGCAATTGCAGATCAAATGGAGGACGAAGCATGGGGTACCAATTTGAAGGTTGAAAAACATCCAAAAATGACTAAGTCAGGTGATCATGGGTGCCCCAGGAAACTAGGCGCGCCCAAGCTTTTGAGGATCTAAAAGTGGAAATTAGGGTTTGTCACGTCCAACAAATTTTCTTCATATTTGATTAGGCTCTTCAACGGAATCATCAGTGAGCTCGTCAGATTTTTCAATCACCAGATATTGTAGACTGAATGGAGGGATAAACACGTGCAAAATGAAAAAGTCAAAAGAAAGATGAAAAATCTAATAAAATATTCTAACTCTGGAGGAGTTGGGTGCCCCAGCTAGCCAGGGGTGCCCAAGCTTTTGACCCCCCCAAAACTACTTTTTCGGGCTAGTCACCTCCAGAAGATCTTTCACATAATACTTCAGGCTCCACAACAAGATAGTCAGCTAGTCCACAAAATTCATCGAGCACCCGGAATTGAGGATCAAACTGAGGTCAAAATCAAGCAAAAAAGTTGGAAATACCGAGAAAAATGGCTAAGTCTGCCAAGAAGGGCATCCAAGAATCAATGCCTTAGTAAATTTTTCAAATTTCATCCTTCAACATTCGAAGCAGTGTCCACATTCAACGAATCTAGCTCAAGATTGGCTTCAAAGATTTAAACCTGGAGAATAAAAGCGATTTTATCCTCAAAACCTATTTAAGAAGGCTTTTGGCATTCATTATTCACTTTTTACAGCATCCAGAGGAGGAAACGTACAATTTTCTTTACATAGATTTCGAGGCCAAAATGTGGCGCTTTTTCAATGTTCTTCGTGGTTTTCATATCAAGTTGCATAGAGGCTCACTTTTTCATGCTTTATTTTTCTAGGGCATTACATTTTAGAAGGGGGTCATCTTTTTCAAATTCCATCAATTTGGGCCCGCTTGGTTTTTCATCCTCTTCAAGTTTGGAAAATTTTATATTTTCAAGAAACTGTTTTTTCCACGCTTTTTCGAGAAAACCTCAGTTTTCTCAAAATCTAGTAATCTGGGTCTATTCAATATGAAATTGTTTACAAAACCCAGATCCTAGTTTTTCAACTATTTTTCGAAGCTCTACATGTTGAGGAAAGATTAGCTTTTTCAAAAAACTGACAATCTAGGTTGCTTCAAAATATAGTTATCTTCAAAACCCATATCTTAGTTTTTCAACTATTTTTGGCCAAAAAATTGAACATCATGCATGTTCTTGAAAAAATCAATTTTTCTAGTTTTCATCGATCTGGGTCTCTTTAGAACGACATTCCGTACAAAATCCAGACCTCAGTTTTTTTTCGAGAATCTGCTTTTTCAAGAAAATTCAGCAACTTGCTTTCAGCAGTTTGTGCAAAACTTTTTCAGACATTGGCGTGTTCACAGTCAAAATTGAAGATTTTCATCTACAATATTTTTCCATTGAAAAATCAGGAGAAGTGTCAGAAGCATAAAACCTGCAGAAGAAACAGAGGAATATGTTGAAGCAAGAGGATATATTTATAAAAGGTCATCACTCCAGTTGCGGATATAGTTTCCCAAAATATCCATGAATGAGTTATCTTTTCAGGACAGCAAAGATTTCCAAAGATAGAATTAAAGTAACAGTTAATTTGATGCCTTTTCCGATTTTTCTTGCTATTCTCATTCATGATTATCTATTCTTTGAGAAAGAGGAAAAATCAAGTTGTAATAGTTGGAACTTTCCTTGCTTTTTGCTTTCAGTAGGTTGTCAGTTAGTTGTCATATTTTAGTTTTAGAAATAAAGCTTGTGACTTGGCAAGTCTTGTTGTAAAAGCAAGGAGATTTTAGGGTTCCCTACTCCTCACTTGTGTATAAATAAGGGAAGCCTTGCTCATTTTTCTTTAACCATTATTGTGATAGCAAATTGCTGAGCCTATTTGGCCTGCAAGTTGTTATTCAGTGTCTGTTCACTTAGTGTAAGAGCAAGCTTGCATGCCTACCTTTTGTTGCAAGATATTGTTCAATTTATGTGTTTTGTGTCAAGTGTATTCTGGTTGATCGCTAAACTACAAGCCTGTTATTGCTACAATCCTGTTGTCCTAGAAGTGTAATCTTTGCTATTTGAAATTTGAGAAAGGAAATCTTATGCTTGCTTTGTTGCTTTGATCTACTATCTTAGGTTTCCGTTTTATGTGTTATACTTATATAATCTGTAATGTCGCCTTCCAAACAGTGATCGGTACTGTTGGCTGTTAGCCTATCCCGGAGGCCCGTAGGCTAGTCGGAAGCTGAAATTAGGGTTTCCACTTCTGAGGAGGTTTTGAGGTCTTGCATGTGAGAGTTTCTAACGCATGTCTGGTGGAGCTCTCTGGGTTTTTGGAGAGCTTCGTGATGGGGTAACATGCATGACAAGTTATTGACTTGCATTCTCGGCTGCTTTTGGAGGCTTGCATGTCGGAGTTTTTCAGTTTGGATTCTAGATTCCTTCTGGGTTTTTAGAGAGCTTCGTGGTGATGTGACATGCAATTGAAATTGATGACCTTTTATGGACTTACTATTTTTAGTAAGTTGGGACAGCTGCCCAAAATGTAGAGAAAATGTGTTTGGAACAACTTACTATTTTTAGCAGTATGCTATTTTTAGTAAGTACTATTTTTGGCAATGATATTTTTAGCAGCAGTTCAATGTAGTGGCTATTTTTGGCAGGTCAGATTGGGTAATTGGTCTTTCCAGCATCCTTGGAGCTATTTTGGTAAAATTGGAGTTTGTGATGGCGTCCTTTGGAGGAGGTAAAATATTTAAATATTTTAATTGGCTAAGGCTTGGGATTATTGAAAAAGGATAAAGTCATATTTTAATGCTTATGTGGGACGCCTAGCTTTGGAAGAGTAATATTTTATAAAGTGTTTCTCTTTAATACTTGGGATGCCTACTTGAAGAATATTTGCAATTTTAATAAAGTTTATGGGTCCCTTGAAGTGGACGACTTGGAGGAAATGAAATGAATTATTTAAGTTGGGATCCATTTTGGAGGCAATTGTAATTTGAATTTGGGCGCCCCTTCTAGAAGCTTTTGGAGAATCATATCAAATCTATATATTGAGGATCTTGCTCCTTCATTTCTTATCCATGAGAAAATACATCGTTATGCTGCCGAAATGGTGAGAGAATGCTTCGAGGAATGCATACCTCCTAGTGTGTTGGCTTGGTTTCTTGCTTGAGAGATAGCAACTAATCAAGTGTGAGACTGTTCTTTATACAAAAGAACAGATGGAGCTTAATGTGGAGATGTTATTTATAGTTTTCTAATGTTTTGGAGTACTTTCACAGTTTATTGTTTGCTGGTTGGAGTGTTGGTTGTAGGTGTTTTTGGCTTGTAGCTCTTTGGGCGATTTTCTACTGGTTCTAGGTATTGACCCCATGGTTGAGTCTCCCCTAGGCACCCCTTATTGCTGAGTTGCAGATTTTCCTGTGGAGTCTTGGATTTATTCTTGCTGGTCGCCCCTCTTGGGAGGCCGTAATATGTGCTGGAGGAGTCTTTTTGATCAAAAAAAATAAATAACCTTAGTTTGCAGCTATTTTATGATCTCTTCTTAGTTGCCATCCATCTAGGAGTCTATTGCATCTTGTCTCATGTTATTTGGAGTGATATGGAGTGATTTATGAGAGTTTTAGTGAGTCTTGTAGTTGCTGGTTATAAATTACAGTTTGTTGGTTTAGTATTTCAGCTTGTCTTTAGTTGGGATTTTGGTGTGCTAAATCATAGTTTGGAGTCTGGAGGAGTTTGGTGAACATCTAACATTATTTGCAGCATTGGGACATTTCAATTTACAATGTTATTTGCAGGATTCTATCTCATTGTAAAGCTGTTACAGTAGTACTGTTCAGCTATCTTCATATTTTGTTGAGTTACATTGTATTTCCCACTCGTAGTGGAAGAGGATGGCTTAGCCGCCTATTTTACTTATTGCAAATCATATTCCCAAGATTGTGGAAGAGACTAGCCTCATTGTCTTCATTGTACTGCATTTCATACTACTGATCAACTGAGCCATCACCAATGCATTAGATCCTCAATGCCATATGGTAGCACCTCACCCACCTTGGGTCTTGAGTGCACATTCTTGGTGTTGGGTTGCTTTTGATATTGCATTCTATTTCTTTGTTACTAACGATCCTCGGCGCCATATGACAACACCTTTTCCATCTTGGGATTGAGTGTGCATTCTTGGCGTAGAGTTACTTTGTAGCAATTGGTTTGGATTTGGGCTAACCTTAACGAGTGCTTGTTGTACTAAATTGTTCATTGAAAAAATTGAAAAAAAACTAGTTGGCTCATTATAGTGGTATCAGAGCCAAGAACCTACCATCCTGTGAAAAAACAAAGCTCAGTTGTTAGATGGCTACAGAGAAGTCTATATCTGAGTTGTTACAGGAGCTGTCCATGCTTATGAGAGATCCTGACATTAAAGGGGCATACTCGATGATATTTGCAAAATCTAAAATTTTGAATGGAAAAGCAAAACATTCTATTGATAAAGGGGTAGAGAAAGAAGAAGTGCCTGTTTGTGGGTTGCAGCCCACAAATGAGCAATACTGGCACAAGCAAGGTGCATTTGTCACCTGAAAATGATTGTAAGTTTGATAAAGAAACCTTGACAGTTGAGGAGTGTGTGGGAGAGCCCCATAATACTCCCCTAGACTTGCATGTGATAGCAAGTGATGAAGATCAGTTCGGTGGAAAGAACATAGCAGCAATCTTGAATCCTAATTTGAATTCATCCCATGAAGGTTTTGAGACTAAGGGCTCCACAGAAGATGTTGGTAGAACTGTTGTGTGGGATGAGTTTGTTGAAGAAGAGCAAGATGAAGAAAATACTAGTGGTGTCATAGAACCAACTTATGACCACTACTATAGTGATGATGTTGGTGATGATTCTAAAGAGTTCATGCAAGATCATATTGAAGATTTGGTGAAGAAGGATTTTCCTCATGTTACTGTCCCAACTTCCCAAGAATTTCCACATGAAGAAATTAGTAACATATATTTACTCATGATGGTTTCATAGAAGATAAAAATGATGAAGCTTTCAGAACAACGAGCATTGAAGATTCTTTACTTCATTACAATGGTGTCATGGGAGGTATTTGGTTTGATCAGCAAACCAAACCAAAAGAAAGGAATTTTTTTTGAGGATATCAATTTAACTGAGTTGGGTGGTGACCTATTCAAAGAGTCAACACTCCAAAAGAAGCACGGAGAGCTCTTTTCTTTTGATCAAAACAATTAGCCTCTTACCGTTTGGGATCCAGGTGTGAAGGCACCTAGCGATGACAAGGAACCAGTGTGGGATGAATTTCCCTTTAATCCGGATCATGAAATGGAACTTGATGAGGACTCAATATCAGCAAACAATGGTGACAATATGCTTGAGTTTGGGGCTGCCTTCAAGTTTGATCAAAGTGACATTGAGGTGGAAGCAGAGCTAGAGGGCCATATGGCTCTTGAAGATGGAAAGTTTGAAGGTATTACTAAACACAAATCTGATTTATCAATGCATGAAGCTGATTGCAAGCAATGGGTTGAAGAATTTGTAGAGTATGATGCTTTTTATGACAATGAGCATTCTCCGCTAGTTGGTGGTGAAGTACAAGAATGTTGGAGCAGCTATGGGGGCAGTGATTGCAAGAAACAAAGTTCTGATTTTTTCTTGCAGCCTATCAGTAATTCACCGTCTTTACATGTTCATGAATGGGCAGATCAGTGCAAAGTATCTTATGGAGAGGAAGTGCAAGCTCTATCCCAATTTGATCGCACACACAGTTTGGTTGAAGATCTCTACTGGAAGGCTCAGTTTGCCCTTCCTAATTTGCAACTTATCAAAGACTCTTTGTAGGCATTGAAATTAGCGTACATACACTTGATTGAAGATTGAGATTATGCCTTCAAAATTGCAAAGAAGACCATTAGTGCTTTCCAAGAAAAGGAGAAAAAGGTTGATGAGCTTACTCTTAAGCTTGAATCAACAAAGGACATGTTAGAGAATACTCAGTTGGCTCTAACGGAGGTAGAAGATCAACTTGCTGATTTCAAACATTTTAGGGAGCAAGAAAATGGATAAAGAGCTAAAGAAATCAAGCAAGTAATTGAAGAACTTGATAGTCTTCAAGAAGAGTTTGACTTGGGGAACTTTCCATGAAAATCCTTAGTTGCATGTGCAGATTTGGACCAGCAATATGGAAGTGAGCAAGATGAAAGGAATGACTTCCAAGTCTTTGACAATCCTCTCTTTGAAGTGGGAGCAGAAGCAACTTATGTCAATCCTTTCTTTGACTTGAAAAATGAGTCATGTGGTGAAGTGACCAAGCATGAGGTCGAGTATAAACCCCAGTCTATGGATGCTTTGATATCATTCCATGAGGATGTGCCACATTTTGTGATTAGTAATCTTCCAAGGCTTTTTGTTAGTGAATGCATAAGAGGGTTTGAGGATGAAGTCTCCGCTTGGGAAGGGTTGAAGCAAGATGATTTCAACATCTTTGACATCAAGGTGTTATTAAAACAAGTCTTGGTAGCTGCTGGTAACTTCATTACAGCAGCAAGGAGTGAAGATTTCAGACTTGTTACTCATGAAGTTGGGGAGAAAGATGGACAAGAACATGGTGTTTACATATTTGTCAATCCATTTCTTCAGTTGAGTGATGCTTTAGCCCATACTAGTCTATTTTGGAAGTTGGACTTAAAGACAACAACTACTCCATGCTCCATTGTTGTCAATGCCTTCATGGATTGGTTTCAAGGGTTCATGAGTGAAGCTACCAATTTCTTGAGTATGCACTTGGTTATAACTAGCACTTGGAGATGTGTTGAGTTTTCTTTTTAGTTTGTTTAAAATCATTTTCAGTTGGGTATCCATGCTTGGGATCCTCAACTTGGCTTGATAGAGCTAATTACATATGGAAAGGACTTTTGGAGGGATAAGGATAAAATTGTCATATTTTTTGGTGCTGTCCCTTCTTTACCAGCCACTTGATGGTCCCATTTATTCATCAACAAATGGATTGGAGAGAAATTGAGTATGCGTTGGAGAGATGAATGAATGGTTGCTCTTGGGAGTGATTCTCGGCGAAGACAAGGGCAGATTTTGAGACACGAGTTTGCTGGTTGGTGGCAGACCAGCCACCTTACATGGGGAGTCACTCTCATTCAGGAGAGTTGGTTCATCACTTCTTGTCAAAGAGGTGGTAGTTTTCAGTTGGAGGTTGCTCTAGTATGTTTTCCAACCACCTTGGAGGTGGTATCTTCCAACACAATGCTCATCTCACATGCTCACACTTGGGAATTCCATTGGTGTTGTTGCTTTCCCTTGTGTAGAGCATGTTGGGTGAAAATTATGTAATCAACTTTTCGATAGATTACACAACTAGGACTTCAGCCATAGCTATGTGAGATATAAATCTCTCCTCTCAGAAAAGGGAGGTGCCCTTCTTACTGCTGACAGAAGCTATGGTAAAACAAATAAAGTAATTACAGAATGTACACAATACTTACGAAGTGGGGGGGGGTGTGTCACATTCATCCTTCTCTCTTTTTTCAGAGAAGATGTTTACAATGCTCCATTGTTGGAAGTTCTCAATTCACAATAACCTTAAACGTTCAACAAGCAGTAATACGTATACCTCTATCTTGTCAAAGCAAAGCATAGAGATACCAAAAGTGATTAACAATAAACAAGTAAAATAAAAGGGAAAGCTCACGAAGGCACAAAGTCGTTCCGTAGCTTTTTCAATGGTAGATCTGTGAAAGACGTATCGTTTGTTGTATTAGAAGCACAAAGTCTTCTTAGATACAGGAATTCCTCGAACAGCATGAACAATTACAAGCGCAAAGTCTTGTAGATCATCCAACCAAAGCATCCAAAGAGCATGAACAATTACAAGCACAAAGTCTTGTAGATCATTCAACAATAGTTAAACAAAACACAAATGTAAATCCAAATAAAGGATGTAACACAAAGTTTACATGAATTACTTAGAGTCCTTCAGATATCACTTACTAATCACCACCAAATGAGATCAATTCACAAGACTATTGAATCCAACACAAAGTTTGGTTTGCAATCTTCTTCTTTATTGATCAGATTTCATTCGCAAAGCATGAACACAAAGTTTCACAATTTTGCTTCAAAAAGGGCAGCACTTCGTTGCAAAATACTAAAAGATAAACAATACAAAGGAAATCCCTCGTATATATAGAAAGAGGGAAGAGAAAAATTAGGAAACTAATTGAGAAAATCAAGGAAAGTTGGGTGAGCGATTCTAGGAGATCTCACCTAACTTTGACCAAAGTCAAAGTGTAATTTTTCTTAATGAAATTACATCTTGAACTTGGTGCAATTACAATTTACAAAAAGACATATAAAATGTCAGGAAATATTTACAAGATGCATAATGTGAAGCATCAAAAATGTCAACACTGGAGATCAGGAACATTCATGTTTCCTTACTTTGGGCACGAAAGTCTTCGTATTTCTTCCTGGTCTCCTGCACGAACTTCTCATCCGAACCAAGGGTGTAATCCACAATGGTGTGAATTCTCATGATCGATCTCATGGCAGATGAGTGAACCTTCTTGCACCTGTCAAGATGCGTTTTTAGGTTATCCAATGTGAGCCTTGTATCACAAATGACGTTTAGAGAGGCTTTTGAAAAGTCTGCACTGTCAATCAACTTCATGATGGCTTCTTTGAAGATCTGGGATATTTCTATGGCTGGCGAGAAGATACAATTTTCCTCAAGAAGTTGTCCTGGTAACTCCTTGATACCTTTATCAAGAATCACACGATGTCCTTTGACATCTTCCTGCACTTGGTGGAGATCCTCCGCAAGAGATTGAATTACTTGAATTCGATGTTTCAAGGATTCTCTTACCTCAATGAATTTTTCTTTATCAGGAATTACCCCGGCTTCCACCAATTTACTGAGCTTTACCTATTTTATCTATGACCATGACAACAGGCATTTTTCCATATCTTTGCGCTCCTGGGAAAGTATACTTTTCTCCTTATCAAGCTCTGTGGTGAGCTTGGCCAGCAGAGTAGTTTTCTCGTCCGTAGCAATTATAATCTGAGATCCGTGTTCTATGATCTTCTCAACAAAATCATACAACACCCTGCCTTTGGAGGCGAACTTGTCAGCTTTCTTGATAGCTGGGTCCTCAATACTCACTGTTGCCAGCAGTTCTGCATTAGTTGAAGATCCTGCAAGTCTCTTTACAACAGTGGCATAATGCTCTGCCCTCTGTTTGTACATATTGCGAGCTTGCTTCATTTTACCCAATCTTCCAGCCAAGATGTCCAATGTCACTTGCGCATCTGCTTTTGCACTTTCATTGGTAACTTTGCCAAGCTGGACTCTTGTTACTGTGTAGTCCTCCATATTGACATCTTCTTGCGGTGGTATGCCAATCTCCGCATACTTGTGACCAGTCTTGTCGACATTTAGTCTTGAGTATACTTTCGCCTTTTTCTTCCCTTTGGCTTTTGGAGGCTTGAGTATACTATCTCTTCGAGGTCGAGCTCCTCTGGAGAAATCATTTGTTTCTTCCGCTTTGACACTTGAGATATCAGCCAAGGGGGAAGAAAGGAGGTGTGAACTTCTGGATTCACCGTCAACTCTGTCGTCATTGTCACTTCTGAAGTTACCATGGGTATTGTGACAATGGGCGAAGTGTCTATCATCATTGCTCCTGTAGACTGCACATTGAGCTGATCATGTATTGATTCATTCATGAACCGATTGAACTCAGTTTCAGAAGTGATATCATATGACGGTGATGATAGGCTAGGAATGGATGATGGAGGATTTGACAAAATATCAACCGTGTGAATGCTCGTCACTGACGGAGTATCAAGCAAGGACGATGCTACAGGAATAGTGGATACCTCTACTGTAGGAATGCTTGTGGTAGGAATAGGTGATGAAGGAACAGGAGGTGGAGGAGTACTTGGATTTGGAGGAGTATGACTAGAAATCACAGGCGATGACATTCTTGGAATTTCCTCAACTATATTCTCAGGTGGAGACATAGTTCTTTCTTGATCATGCTTGGGTTCTTGTTGATCACCCTCTTGTCTCTTCGATTCTGGTTCACCTTCAGATTCTTCTTCAGAATCTTCTCCAGACTCTTGTCCGCTTTCAGAAACTTCTTCTGCATCGGAGTCTGCTTCTGCTGAGTCTTCATCTTCAGTGGATTGGTCACTGGAAATACCTTCTTCATCGGAATCTATCTCCTTGGAAATAACCCTTTTACCTTTAGAGCGAGATGGTTCAGATTCCGTGGTTTCTCCTTCTGGGACAACCTAGGTATCTTTCTTGCCAACAGTAAACTTGATTCTGGGACCTCTTCGTGAAAAAGTGGGAACAACCGCTGATTTATTTTTCATGCGGAGTTCTTGCTATCGGCAAGCTTCTGCTTTGGATTCTTCTCTAAGTTACCTGTTCGGTTTTGGGTTCGGGTTCGGGTTCGAGAACCTGGTTCGCCGGTCCGGGAAAAAAATTTTTTGGGTTTGGGTTCGTTTTGGGTTCGGTAATACAAAAATATATAAAAATCATAAATATATACATATTTGCAGCACTAATTAAGTTCAAAATACACCACCATATTAATAGTCAAATAACATAGCAAAAATACACCACCACTTTATACTCAAAAGTCAAATGTCATGATATAGAATTATAAATTAAAGTTCAAACTTCAAACATAAAAATGTCAAGTGTTTACAATCAGCCATTAATAATTATTAATTATTGATCATTGATCAATCGAATCATATGGGTCATAAAAAAAAACAGCATCATCAACATCATTAGATGCTACATTTTGTGTAGAACCACAAATAGCATTAGTGGCACTCGCACAAGCACTGCCACTAGCACTAACACTACCGCTCTCATGCTCAGTAGTAGCTGCTTCAGGCTGATAGTCATCATCAATATCAAGTGCAGCTAAGTGACTTGTGGAAGCATCCAAGTCAAGCTGCTCTGACTCAATATCCCACCTCCTTGTGTCTCCTTCTCTGTAAGAACTATGTTTGTGTGTAAGGAGGCGCAAGTTTGAATGCACATACACCAAGTCCTCATCCTTTTTTGAATGTAGCCTATTGCGTTTTATTGAGTGGATGAAGGAGTATGTGCTCCAATTCCTCTCAGAAGAGGATGAACTAGCAACCTATTAAGACCAAATTAAATTAATAAATAGTTAAGAGTTACAAAATTTAACTAAACAAAATTATTAATTAAAAATTAAAATTAAAATTACAAATATAAAACTTAATTGGGATAAAAAATTTATTGCAATAGGTTGGAGGTGCATGTATTCTTGCCCATGGAAGTACCACCAACTATGAGCATCCACCATACACTTGTCTCGAAGAGCATCCATATTCTGATCAACACTCCCAGAGCATGCAAAAGCCATAAACTCAGCCCTCACTCGATCACGTTGGTCACGATCAGTGAAGATTCTACAAATTGCTGCCTTGTACCCTTGGGCCACTTCACCATCCCTATATGGAGCAACTCTTGATGAAGCAGAAAGTATCTCAGGACTATAATATTTGGGACTCAATGCAAAAGCGAGAAGATGCAAGGGAGTGGTCATTTTGTTCCATCTATCAACCATGATTTCCTATAGCTCTTTGAAGAATTTTTCTTCAAGATCTTCCTCTTTTGCATTGATGATGGATCTCATCTTCTCAATCATTGAGTCGATACCATCATATACTTCGCCCAAACAAGGTCTATCCAAGTCAGTGTAACGGATCATGCTCAATATGGGCTTGGTGAAACTGACGAGATACTCAACACGATCCCACCAACCATCATCTAGGATCCTTTGGTTGATCCTATTTGCCCTTTCATTGCTAGATTGCCTCCATACAACCCAATTAGGGCTGATTACCATGGCACATAGTGCCTCACGAACCTTTATAAGTTGTCTCAACACAATTGTGTTGGAGGCAAAACGGGTCTCGGCAACATGTTTGAAAATCAAAATTAAAATATAATTTAAATATACAAAATCAAAATTTAAAAATTAAAATTAAAAGAAAATTCAAAAATTTAAAAATATTGAGAATTAACTTACCTTCAACAACTCCAATTTAGAGAATTGTCTAAATATTCCTTGCGTCATATGGTGGTTGGTGACAAACATTTGGATGTCTTCGCCCTCGGCATACACCTGTTTGATCCATTCAATTTTGGATCCAATTTTTTGTAGCATTAGATTGAGGGAGTGGACAGCACAAGGTGTCCAAAAAATGTGTGGATACTTCTCCTCAACCAATAACCCAGCAGCCCTACAATTTTTGGCATTGTCGGTTACAACTTGCACAACATTTTGATGGCCCACTTCTTCAATAGCTTGGCAAAGGATGTCAGCAATAAATGGACCATCTTTCACCTGTCCTTCACAATCCACTGCTCTCAAAGACATTGCCCCTTTAGGGGACACAGCAATAACATTGATTGTAATGTCCCCTTCTCGAGCATGATCTTTCCGGAGACCCGTAGGCTACTCGGAAGGTGAAATTAGGGTTTCGTGTTTTGGAGGTTGTTGTTGCTCGTGGATTGTTGATTGAATGGTGGATTCTTTCTGAGTTTTCAAAGAGCTTCGCAGTGGTGTGTTTTTCTTGGCATTCCGAGCACCTTCAGGAATTTAATATTTTTAGTAAATTCTATTTCTGGCAGTGGTCCTGTCGTTCTCGGCACAGTTGGCTTTCCTCTTCAGTTGACTCAGTTGGTTTGTTCGATTTTGGCCTTGGGATGCATTTTTGGAGAGATAAGTTCATTTTTTTTAAAAATGCTATATTTTAATGTTATAATACCCCCTTGGCCTAGTCTCATAACTTAATGTTGTATTAAAAAGGTGGTCTTTAAGGGGTGGCGCCTCATTGAGGTAATTTTATATTTATTAAGGTCAAAATTAAAGCTTTAAGTGGACGCCTATCTTGAAGAGATGAATTTTATTAAAAAGTCAAAAATGAAGCCTTGAGGAAAAGTGACGCCATTTCTTGGAGGGAAAAGAATTAGGGTTTCTAGAAGCTTCTAGAGGGGTCTTCACAAAATTATAAAAGGAAGTCTTGGGTCTTCATTTGGGCATCTGATATCTTGAGTAATGTTATGCTGCCGAAATGGTGCTGGACTGCTTCGAGGAATGAATGCCTCCTAGCCTTGGCTCGACTTCGTGCTTGAGAGATAGCACCTAGTGGAGAGGTTTGCTTATTGAGTGGATTCTGTAGTGAGTTTTGCATTGTAGCCATTGAGTTTTGCATTGTAGTGTTGTTTAAACAGTTGTAATTCAGTTATTTGCAAATTAATCAAAATCTGGAATTGCTGGAGTGTGTTGCAAATTTAAGTTTTGACTCATAACTCCCTGTGTGATTTTATTCTGGTTCTGGGTAGTTTACCCATGCATTTGCTAGTTAAGGGCACCCCTTTTTGAGAAGTTTGGGATTTTTTTATGAAGTCATTTATTTTATAGAGCAAAATCACCCTTCCTTGCAGCCGTACCATTCTGCACTTGCATTGGGATTCGTGCAAAAATAAACACAGCAGATTGGAGTCATTTCATGGTTCTTACTTGGGCGCCATCATGTTAGGAAGATAATGCATCTGGTTTGAGGTCTTTAGGCTGAGTATTGAGTGAGTTGTGAGCATTTTAGTGGATTCTAGGGTTGCTGGTTATGCATATTAAGTTGCTGTTCTGTCATATCAGCCTGCGTAAAGTCTATCATTTGAGTTGGGTTTGGGTTGAAAGTCTTTGTGATCATTGAGGAGACATTATACTAAATTGCAGCATGGTTATACTTTCTTATTCTATGTATTTGGCAGGCAAATCTCTAATTATTGTAAGTTGAATAGTAGTACTGTCAGCAATCTTACTTCTTCTCTTTATTGCATTGTAATATTTAGCATCTCCGTCATATGGTAGCTCCAATTCCATCTCAGGTTGGAAAGCACATTCTTGACGTCGAGTTACTTCAGCATAATAGTTGGTAGGGATCCTCTGACCACATGCTCGTCATTCTTCGACGCATTCTTGGTTAGAGTTCTTTGTATCAGCATTGCATTAAGACCCTCTGACCATATGCTCGTCGTCATCCGGCGCATTCTTGGTTAGAGTTCCTTTATCAGCATTGCATTGAGATCCTCTGACCATATGATCACACCTTGCCCAACTCGGGATCTTGGTGTACATTCTTGGTTAGAGTTCAATTCCGCATCGTTGGTTTAAATGCTAACCCTAACGATTGTGTATTGCTCTGCTCATTGTAATTGAAAAATTGAAAAAAATTGGCTCGGAATATTTCATTGATCAATGGGTGATTTCTTACATCTTTCCATCCATCAGAAACTATGGTCACCCCTGTTTCGATCCACGAATCCCTTATGGGCTTCAAAGAGTCTGCTACATGTTTCACCTTTTTCTCCAATAAGGTGCAACGCACCTTCTCAAAACTTGGGCCCTTATACCCCTTTGGAGCCTCATTAATAGATTTCACCATTTTTTGCCAATATGGTGAACGAACAACATTGAATGCCAATCCATTGGCATAGACACATCTTGCTATGTCTTGATCAACAATCTCTCTTGCCTCATTCTGAAATGAAGCTTCCAACGGTCCCTTAGATCTTTTATTTGAAGAGGGCATGGTTTGCTCTTGAGGGATGTCCATAAATGGATGGCCTTCTATAGGTGGAAAATAAGAAGGTGGTGTAGGGGGTTTCATGGATCGAGATCCTTTCTTCAAAGGATGGCTTGTTTTACCACTTGTTGTTTTTTGGTCTGCCTTTTCTTGCTCAGCAATATATTTCAACACTGTATCTTTTGGAATGCTTGCATTGTTTTCACCTGGACAATTTTTGATGCCTGTTTCAGGGATCCCACACAAGTGCCCTTTTACTCGATTGTATGAGCTCGAATATTGAACATTGCAATGACTACAAATCCAAACATATCCTCCACCACCTGGAAGTTGCTGAACCATTTCTACATATTTCCAAAGGGGAGAGGCTGGGTTTATTTTGAAACGAGATTGGATTGAGCCTGAGGAGGTACCGGTTGCCATTGTAATACGGAATAGTGAATACCTAAGGCACAACATATTGAAATTTTGGTATTGATTCATTGAATTTGAAACTAAAAGACTTAATTAATTTCAAAAAAATGAAAAAATTGAACATGTGTTATAGACATTTAGAAGAATGAAAAGTAAAACAAAACAATAACTAAAAAACAAAACAAAAGAGTTGAAGTTCACTTGTGAAAAAAAATGTAAAAAAAATAATCAAAAAACCTACCTCTTTTGAAGAAATCTTGCTCTACGATCTTCTTAGCAACGAATAGACACTTGCAAGTGCTTAGGAATAGCACAACAATCAACTTTGAACAATCTACGATCAGCCTTCAAGTCTATTCCAGCTTGTGCAAGCAAAAGAGAAAGTTCAGCAATGGAGGCAAAAAATCCTTTTTTCTCATTCACAAATTGGTAAATGAGTTTCACTTTACCTATCATGTTTTTGAGGCAAATATTAGGGTTAAAAAGAAAAAAAAAGTCATTAAAAGTCAAAAAAGTAAAAAAAAAATGAAAAAAAAAGTCAAAAAACGGGCCTGGGAGCGGAATAGAACCCGGGTTCGAACTGGGTTCGAAATTTTCAAACCTTGTCCGGACCCACAGTCATGGGTCCAGACCCTGGCCGAACCCACAGTCCAAAATACGGACCCGGATCGAATTTCCACAAACTGGACCCGAATTCCGGACCCGGATTGAACCTGAATCGAACCCGGGGCCTTCCTGAGCGAATCCGGTAACTTAGATTCTTCTCCTTCCGAATCTGTTCTGAAACTTTTCATTTCAAAACCATGCTTGTGTAACCATTCTGCAGTGTTGGATAAGATTGGTGCCAATCTTTTTCTGATGCTAGTACTTTCTTTTCTAGACCATTGAATTGCAAGCAACGACTTCTTAGAAATTTCTTGTTCATCAAACAGCATTCATGATATCGCCAAGATCTGTAAAATCCTCTAGTAGGTCAACAATATCAAGGTCTCTGATCTGCTGTACGGTCAACCTGCAATAATCCATTTTGCAAATGGCTTCTTCATCTCTGCAATTAGCCCAGATGTCCTCAAAACCGTACTTGTGATGATGACCCTTTTGCAATTGCCTTATGACATCCTAGTAATCAAAATCAAACCTATATCTGTAGGTCCTGATTGTCATGATTTGCATCTCAGCATAAACAGATTTGGCTTTTTGTATAGTCGGGATAGTATATCTATCAATTGTCAATGGGAATTTGAATCCACGCTTGTGAATATTTCTTCGTTCTTTGTGCACTGAAATTAGCTGTCTGCACATCTCCATGAGAGCCCACTTATCCGAAGGATATCGTGGCAGCATGTAAGGGCAACCAGTGTAGCACCCTACTCTCAAATAAGTAAATGTTGGGAATTGTAGAAATATGCATCCAACTTTACTTACTGCCTTATAGGCCTCATCATATACCCTCCTCTCGAGAGTCAGATCAAAATTGAAAAGCAAAGGTGCGAAGAAAGCATCAGTAACCCTTCTGAAATGATGGAAGCTTTCCTTCAATTCTAGTTGATAGAAAAATTTATACATAGGTACCAGCATCTGATTTCCTTTAGTGGATAGACCTGTAAATTGCCTCATTACAGCTGTTGCATACACCAGATAAGAAGTCATATAGAATTTTAATGTAGAAGGCACATTGATCAGTTGATCATGTATTTCATCACTGATCTGTTTGCCCCGATCAATGTGAACTTTTTGTCTTCTTATGATTTTGATGTATTCATACATCCAGTCATGAAAAGTGGATGATTCAGGCAAGCCCTTCACTCTGCTCAAGAATGTGATCATATCTTTGACATCATCTTTGAAATCACTTCGTAGGAGTCCCTTTGGCCATCTAGAAACAGTTTGCCTAGGCTTCTTCAACCATTGGCTATTTATCAAGTTTTTAGCCTTATTGGGATTAGCGTCATAGAATTCTTGTGCTTTTTGTATCGAGATATCAATGTACTTCTCCATCTGTGGAACTTTAAACACAATATCAAAGAAGTCAGGGTTGAGTCTCCAAATTTTGTGCCCAGAAGAATCAATCATACTTCTGCTCTCCTTGATGTAATGGGATGCAACTCGAAGGACAAATTTTGTATTGTGTGCAGCAGTAGGGAACATAGATACCAAATGCAGGTTCTGTGTACAATTGCTCTCATAGAATCAGGTAGAGGCTTCTTCTCAATTTTCTCTACAAAATCAACTAAGTCTTGATGACCAACCTCTGTGTCTTTTATCTCTTCCACCTTGGAGACCACTACAGTCGACAAATAGACACCTTGATATTTATACTTCATTTTGTCTTTAGCTTTTGAAGACGACAGAGGTTTTCTGGCAGTCATTAGAGAGCAACTGAAACTATGATCAACAACCTTGAGGATCTTGAAAAGAGACTGCAAGATGTAGAGTCAAACGTTAGTAGAAAAACATGGGGATGCGTGAAGCGAGCAATGATGATGAGCAAGCATGGAGCGAATGACGAGGCACACAAAACGATGCACAAAGTGGAAGGAGTGAGGTTCGGGATGAAATTGGCAAGTTTTGAAGTGTTTCGGAGAAAAAGCAGTGAAAAATGCAGGGGCGCTGTTTTTCAGTGCCCTTGCATTTTGGGGAAAAGTGACTTAGGCGCAAGGGCGCTGAAAAACAGCGCTCCTGCACCTCAGTGTTAGGATTTCTTTGAAGGCCATTTGACTGTAATGGCGCACTTTTTAGTGCCCTTGCATTTTTTAGCATGATCTTGGAAATAAGATGCAATGATGTTTGAAAACGACGCCTTGACCATTTTGAAGCATGGAACGTTCAAAGACAACACTTGAAAATGTGTATTGGGTTGCACTCGAACTTCATTTCATCGCCATTTCTCATGTGAATAAAAACCATGCAATTTTACTCACAAAATATGAGTTTCTTTCAATGCTCGCACCAAATCATTGCTGAAAGGGCGACGTGGGAAGAGATAAAAAACGTGAGAGTTTGAATAAAAGGAAAAAAGCGTGAAAGAAGAAAGTCACGCAAAAACAAACAATAGAAGTTGCTTTGTGTGATAACATTTCTAGAAAATGCGATTAGGGTAAGAGGAAGACAAGCTCATGAATTTTGGAAAGACATCTCAGATAAAAGAAAAGAAAGAAAACGTGTGAGTTTGCAAAAACGCATGAAGAAATCGATGGTAAATAAAAACAAACATATAGATCACCAAGACGTGCTCAAAACAATGTATAAAAATGAAGGAAATAGAGGAAAGGTAAGAAGAATGACTTACAAGGAAAAAACGTGGAAACTTTGTTGGAAAGAAAGTCAGATTTCTCCAAAAACGTGTTTTGCAGCTTGAGAAGAGTTCGCCAACAAGAAGGAATAGAGGTTGAAGACTACAAATGATGGAAATGAAACAATGAAATCACTTTTAAGTGATTGAGAAAAGAAAAAAACCTAACTCAAGTCGCCCAATTAATTGAGGCATAAAAGATGGCATGAAAAGCGAAAAGTGCAAGAGACTTGAAAAAGTGTGCCTAAGCCAAAAATTGGCTAAGTCAAAAAAAGTGTGTAAGGGCGCACTTTTTTAGCGCTTCTGCACATTTTAGAAATCATTTTCATGCAGGGGCGCTGATTTTCAGCGCCCCTGCACTTTTCAACACTTAGTCAAAATTTGGATGAGAGTTGGAATGCTCTTTTTAAGCACAACTACATATTTAACAATTTTACTTAGTATTGACAATGAGACTTCGCGAAGGAGCTCGTTTTGAAGGTCTTCGCGAGGCAAACCTAGGGGGATGCTCAAACTAACTATTTTGAGGCTTTGGAACGCATTTCGAGGTAGCTCGATAATCACCTCGTTTTGCGTGCTTGAATTACACGAACCTAAGAAACGGACAAGTTTCGTAGGGGGGTTATCTGTGGAACGAGCGCTGCTATATTTTGCAATAACAGAGCACTAAAATCTGATTGTACTCCGCTGATCTCAGGTTTGAACAGCAGTGTTTATTTGTTTCTTAATACCCATCCTATTCTCATAATTCAACTTATGGAGGTTTGTGAAGCAAAATTTGATAGCTCCTTCACAATATTGGTTTAGGACAATGAACTTCCATATGCTTTGATTCTACATTTTGAGACTCTTGGGGTTGGAATTGTGAGAAATTTATTCAGTCTTCATAATTGTATCACGATAATTTAGTTGAGGCTTAGAAGATTTATGTGGAGTCATTAGTTTGAGTTTGATGAGCTCTTGCAAAGGATTGCTTTCCTCTTTGCAAGAAGATTTGGAGAAGTCACATTTGTAGTCGTGGTTTTGTTAGATACTTTATGGAAATATGCTGAGAATTATAGTATTGAGTTGAGTAGACTAACTTTCCCATTGGCCAAGATTATGATTAACAGTGGTATGGTTGATATTGATGACTCAGAGTCTTTTGGGCATGAGATGCTGCAAGGTGTTGACTTCAGTCCTTCTAGTCTGTTCCTGGATGGTAACATCTGGGAGTTACAAGGGAGGTTAGTGCAGTTTTGGCATGATGTTTTCACTGATGTGATCAAAGTGGTGCAGCATTGGCATGGTGGTTCCCTCTTGAGACAGACATGGGACCCTAGGATTGTACTTGGTTTGGCATGGATTAGTTTGAGTTTCTTTGGAGTTGTGGTGGCATTGCTTGAGGACAAGCAATTTTGGGGAGGGCAGACTGTAATGTCCCCTTCTCAGCAGTGATCAGTACTATTGGCAATTAGCCTATCCCAGAGGCCCGTAGGCTAGTCGGAAGCTGAAATTAGGGTTTCCACTTCTTAGGAGGTTTCAAGGCCTTGCATGTGAGAGTTTCTAACACATGTCTAGTGGAACTTTTTGGATTTTTGGAGAGCTTCGTGATGGGGTAACATGCATGACAGGTTATTGACTTGCATTCTAGGCTGCTTTTGGAGGCTTGCATGTTAATGTTTTTCAGTTTGGATTCTAGATTCCTTCTGGGTTTTTAGAGAGCTTTGTGTTGATGTGACATGCAATTGAAACTGATGACTTTTTCCGGACTTACTATTTTTAGTAAGTTGCGACGGCTGCCCAAATCGTGGAGAAAATGTGTTTGGAACAACTTATTATTTTTAGCAGTATGCTATTTTTAGTAAGTACTATTTTTGGCAGTGCTACTTTTAGCAGCAGTTCAGCAGTTTAGTGCAATGGCTATTTCTAGCAGGTCAGATTGGGCAGTTGGTCTTTCCAGCATCCTTGGAGCTATTTTGGTAAAATTGGAGTTTGTGATGGCACCCTTTGGAGGAGGTAAAATATTTAAATATTTTAATTGGCTAAGGCTTGGGATTATTGAAAAAGGATAGTCATATTTTAATGCTTATGTGGGACGCCTAGCTTTGGAGGAGTAATATTTTATAAAGTGTTTCTCTTTAATACTTGGGATGCCTACTTGAACAATATTTGCAATTTTAATAAAGTTTATAGGTCCCTTGAAGTGGACGACTTGGAGGAAATGAAATGAATTGCATTTGAGTTGGGATCCATTTTGGAGGGAATTGTAATTTCAATATGGGCGCCCCTTCTAGAAGCTTCTAGAGAATCATATCAAATCTATATACTGAGGCTCTTGCTCCTTCATTTCTTATCCATGAGAAAATACATCGTTATGCCAAAATGATGAGAGAATGCTTCGAGGAATGCATACCTCCTAGTGTGTTGGCTTGGTTTCTTGCTTGAGAGATAACAACTAATCAAGTGTGAGACTGTTCTTTATACAGAAGAACAAATGGAGCTTATTGTGGAGATGTTATTTATAGTTTTCTAATGTTTTGGAGTTCTTTCATAGTTTATTGCTTGCTGGTTGGAGTGTTGGCTGTAGGTGTTTTTTGGCTCGTAGCTCTTTGGGCAATTTTCTGCTGGTTCTGGGTATTGACCCCCATGGTTGAGTCCCCCCTAGGCGCCCCTTATTGCTGAGTTGCAGATTTTTCTGTGGAGTCTTGGATTTATTCTTGTTGGTCGCTCCTCTTGGGAGGCCGTACTATTTGTTGGAGGAGTCTTTTTAAGCAAAATAAATAAATAACCTTAGTTTGCAGCTGTTTTATGATCTCTTCTTAGTCGCCATCCATCTAGGAGTCTATTGCATCTTGTCTCATGTTATTTGCAGTGATATGGAGTGAGTTATGAGAGTTTTAGTGAGTCTTGTAGTTGCTGGTTATAAATTACAGTTTGCTGGTTTAGTATTTCATTTTGTCTTTAGTTGGGATTTTGGTGTGCTAAATCATAGTTTGGAGTCTTGAGGAGTTTAGTGAAAATCTAACATTATTTGCAACATTGGGACATTTCAATTTATAGTGTTATTTGTAGGATTCTATCTCATTTTAAAGCTGTTACAGTAGTACTGTTCAACTATCTTCATATTTTGTTGAGTTACATTGTATTTCCCACTCTTAGTGGAAGAGGATGGCTTAGCCGCCTATATCATATTCCCACAATTGTGGAAGACACTGGTCTCGCCATCTTCATTGTACTGCATTTTATATTGTTGATCGGTTGAGCCGTCACCAATGCATTAGATCCTTAATGCCATATGGTAGCACCTCACCCACCTCGGGTCTTGAGTGCACATTCTTGGTGTTGGGTTACTTTCGACATTGCAATCTCTTTCAGTGCTACTGACGTTCCTCGGTGCCATATGACAACACCTTTTCCATCTTGGGATTGAGTGTGCATTCTTGGCATAGAGTTACTTTCCAGCTGTTGGTTTGGATTTGGGCTAACCTTAACGGGTGATTTTTGTACTGAATTGTTCATTGAGAAAATTGAAAAAAAATTGGTTGGCTCATTACATAATCTTTATTTCAGCTTGCATTGAAAAGTACAATAAGTCTTCAGGTGTATGTTGGAAGAGAGTTTGTTTAAGTATCTATATCAAGATCATTCCTTGTTTACTTTTAACTCTCAAGCTCTGAGTTTACTTGAGTTGTTAAAAGCGTCATTAGAGTAGGCTTAATCGTAGTTGAAATTCAAAAAGAGAAAATCTCAGCTACGGCGCTAGAGTTTTATAACCTTCTTGTTATCAAATAACATGCACAATAGAAGAATATGATATGAAATATGTTGCAAATACTTGATAATAACTTAGAATAATAAGCCATTTCGAGGGGGCATGCCTCCAAATATCTCTAATGAGAACACACTTCACAATATGATGATGAAATAAGACTCACAACGTCCTATATATACCTATTTATGCCTAGGATATCACCTAGGCCGACTTAGACATCCCTATATAAGACCTAGGCAGACCCAACCAACTAAATAATAATAAAATAATGATAACATTATTTAATTAGGAGTTAAGATAGCCACAAGCCGACTATTCATAACCCGATGTACAATATTAAGGGCATAGCATGCCCCCCTTCTTAAAAGAAGCATTGTCCTCAATGCTAATCAAGTTTGGATTCTTTTGAATGAACTCCCCGTCCTCCCAAGTGGCATCTTCAACTGGTAAATTCTTCCATTGGATGAGATACTCAGTGAGAGTTCTGTTCCTCAGCTTCTTTGTGCATGTTTGACAAATGCATTCTAGTTCAAAAAGGACTCTTCCTTCTTCATCGAGCTCTGGTAGTGTTGTTTGAGTTGGAATATTATGCCCAATTACCTTCTTCAAACAAGAAACATGAAAAAATGGATGTATCTTTGTTGTTTGTGGCAACTCTAGCTTGTAGGCAACACTACCAATCTTTTGCATGATTTGGTATGGCCCATAATACCTTGAAGATAACTTATTATTCTTTTTTTGTTGCTTCAGTGAGATTTGCTTATAAGGCTGCAATCTCAAGAAGACCCAATCCCCAACTTCAAAACTTCTTTCACTGCGATGTTGGTCTGCTTGTTTCATGCGATTTTGTGCCATGGCTAAATTCTCCTTGAGTCCTGAAAGTACCTGTTGTTAATGAAGCAAGTGGTCCTCTACTGCCTGAACTCTTGGCGACACCTTTATTGATGAAGTGATGGAAGGAGGATGATATCCATAAAGTGCCAAAAATGGACACATTTTTGATGAGCTATGAAAAGAAGTGTTATACCACCATTCTACAAGTGGTTGCCAATCTACCCATTGAGATTATTTCTCTGAAGTGAAACAACGTAGATATCCTTCCAAACACTTATTAACAACCTCAGTTTTCCCATTTGATTGAGGATGGTATGAAGAGCTATGAGCCAATTGAGTACCCAAACATGAGAATAAATCTTTCCAAAAGTGACTAGTGAAGATAGAATCACGATCACTAACAATAACCTTAGGTGTAACATGTAGCTTTTGGATATTCTCCAAAAAAGCTTTTGCCAATGCACTTGCTATAAAAGGATGTGATAATGCAATGAAATGTGCATATTTAGTGAGGCGATCAACTACTACCATGATGACATTATGACCTTTAGATTTGGGAAGCTCTGTGATGAAGTCCATGGATACCTCTTCCCAACGCTAGCTAGGAATAGATAAGGGCTGCAAGAGACATGGTGTCTTAATTGTCTCCCCTTTATTCCTTTGACAAACCAAACATTCAGCCACAAATTTTTGATCACCTTTTAGCCCTTCCCAAAAAAATCTTGCTTGACTCGATGATGTCTTCAAAAATCCTGAATGACCACCAACTGGAGACTCATGCAGCTCTGTGAGAATCTTGTGTTTTAGAGTGGAATTCTTGCAGAGATACAAACGCTCTTTATACCAAAGAGTATCTCCCTTCCAAAAAAACTTATCTGAACTACTATGATCACTTTTTAATTGTTGGATGAGATTACTTGTCACAACATCATTTTGCCACTCCGCTTTGGCTTCCTCTACCCAATTTGCTTGTAATATTGAAAGGGCGCACAATAAGGCTTCATCTTTCTCATCCTTCCTTGAAAGTGCATCTGCTACAATATTTTCCTTCCCTTTCTTATATACAATCTCAAAGTCATATCCTAACATCGTAGTGACCCATTTTTGTTGCTCTTCAGAAGATAGTCTTTGTTCCAAAAAAATATTTTAGAATATCATGATCTGTCTTAACCTTGAAGTGTCTACCCATAAGGTAAGGCCTCCATTGTTTAACTGCATGAAGGACTGCTAGCATTTCCTTCTCATAAATAGGTTTTAGCTGATTCTTACCTTTTAATTGACGACTCTCAAAAGCAATTGGTCGGCCTTCTTGCACGAGAGTTGCTCCTATGCCATTTCCAGAAGCATCACATTCCACAATGAATTCCTTGGTGAAGTCAGGAGTGCCAAGCACTGGAGTTGTACACATAGCCTCCTTCAATCTCTCAAATGCTATATTAGCGGACTTGTTCGAATGAAAAGAATCCTTTTTCAATAGAGTGGTGAGGGGTGCTGCTATACAACCATAATTCTTCACAAATCTTCTATAGTACCCTGTCAATCCCAAGAAACCCCTCAGTTTCTTAATGGTTTTTGGAATAGGCCATTCCATGATAGCCTTAATTTTGTTAGGGTCCACCTTTACTCCTTCATATGACACTATGTGTCCCAAATACTCCACCTCCTTAAGACCAAAATCACACTTGGATGGCTTAGCATAGAGTTGATGATCTTCAAGTATTTGTAATGCTTGATCCACATGTTGCAAATGTTCTTCCCAAGTCTTGCTATAAATCAGAATATCATCAAAGAATACTAACACAAACTTTCTCAAGAACTTCTTAAAAATGGAATTCATTAGACTTTGGAATGTAGATGGTGTATTGGTAAGACCAAATGGCATCACCAAAAATTCATAATGACCCTCATGAGTCTGAAATGCTGTCTTACAAATATCTTCCTCCTTAATCTAAATTTGGTGATAACCAGATCTAAGATCTAACTTGGTAAAATACATAGCTCCATTCAATTCATCTAGCAAATCAACAATGACTGGAATAGGAAACTTATCTTTAATGGTGTACATGTTGAGCACTCTATAATCTGGACACATGTGCCAAGTGTCATCCTTCTTACGTACCATCACCACAGGCGAGGAGTAAGCACTTTGGCTATGCCTAATAATTCCTGCCTCTAGCATCTCCTTAACAATTTTTTCTATCTCACTCTTTTGTATGTGTGGATACCTGTAAGGCCTAATGTTCAATGGTTGGCTCCCTGGAACTAACTGTATGGCATGATCATGATCCCTCTTAGGAGGAAGTCCTTTAGGCATATCTCCAAGAACAACTGAGTGACGATCCATCCACTCCTTTCTAAAGCAACTTTTACATTTGATGAGAGCTTACCATTTGTGGGGATTTTGCCTTCAACCCCCTTAGCTCTACTACCCTTCCTTCTGATTGAAATCTCATGAATAGTTCTTGGAAGTTCATCTCAATCGTTCCCAATGTAGTAAGCCATTGTACTCCCAAAATAGTATCTGTTGCACCCATGGTTATCGCATACATGGGGGAATCAAGTTGATAATCTCCCATGGATAATTTAATGCTATGACACTTCCCTGAACAACTAACTGCACCACCATTTGTAATCAAAACCTGAAACTCTGGAGCTGGATATATAAAACAATTTAGACGAGTAGCTAACTTTTTGTTGATGAAATTACGAGTACTACCTGAGTCGATCAACATTGTTACCTTCTGCTTCTTTAAGAACCCCACCACCTTGAGAGTTTGTGGAGCACTGAAACCTGAGAGTGCATGACAAGAAATGATTGGTTGAGAATCATGTGATTCCTCATTTGAATCCCTTTCATCCTCTAGTATGGGTTCCTCCTCTTCTTCCTCACTTGGACCTTCAATATAGAAAAAAAAATTTCACTGCATTTATGTCCCTAACTGTATTTGCTATCACAATTGAAACACAACCCTTTTGCTCTTTTCTCCTCAATTTGTTGTGGAGTCAACCTAGTAGGTTGTGTTGAATATCCTTTCTCTCTTGTCATGTTAGCTACTTGCTTCTTAGGAATCAAACACTTCTCCTCTACCCTACGTGCTAAGATAAAAGACTCATTTATAGAGCTAGGGCTAAACATGCGTACCTCATGTTGAATGTGATTCTTGAGACCCCCCAAGAATAAATCATTCAAGTTCTCCTCTGTGATTGTATCCACTCTCAAGGATAGATTTTGGAATTACTGAATATAATCCTTAACTGATCCTGTTCGTTGAAGTTTAGCAAGTTGGCTGAAGAAGTTGTCTGTCACAATATTGCTATATTGTGCTTGGAGTTCCTTTGTAAAAACTGACCATGAGACGGTGAGCCCCTTTTTCCTTCAATGTGTGCAAAGCCAACAATACCAAATGAATTGATCTGGTTCTAGATATAGGGAAGCCATCGTGACCTTTTGTCCATTTTGGATTTGGTGTACTTCAAAAAAAATCTCCATTTGGTTTATCCATGTTAGAGGATCCTTGCCATCAAACTTGCGCATATCCACCCTTGGAAATAAATTGCTAGATCCCATAGGAGTATTAAAACTTGTGTCAATGCTAGCTGACCTGGAATTTTCACTTTGGTTGTGTAATGTCCCCGTTTTTAGCACTTCACTTTTTAGTGATTGGTAGCCTATTCCCAGTGTGCTGTCGGCTGGTCAGTGGCAGAATTAGGGTTTCCGACTGTTTGATGGGTTCTCTTGATGATTCAGGGTTTTGCTTGTTGGAGTTTGGTTGTTTGGATTATGGATTCCTTCTGGGTTTTCAGAGAGCTTTGCAGAGGTACGACTTGCAACTGCGTCGGACAACCTTTCCGAACTTACTATTTTTAGTAAGTTATGACGGCTACATCTCGGAGTTTGGGATTTTGGAGTGCGGATTCTTTCTGGGTTTTAAAAGCTTCGCAAAGGTGTCACATGCAGTTTGATCCGAGCGACTTTCCGAATTTACTATTTTAGTAAATTCTATTTTTGGCAGTGGTCCATCTACCACTCAGTCAACTTTCCTCTTAAGTTCATTGGGTAATTCTGAATTTTGGCGTAAGGGTTCATTTTGGAGGAATAAGTATTTTAAAGACAATAATGTTTTATTTTATAAAATAACCCCTTGTCCTAGTATTATGACTTTAAGTTGTTTTAAAGAAGGGGACCTTGAGGGGTATTGTCTCATGAAGGAAATATTTTATATTTCTAAAGTCAAAAAATATTACTTGGAGAAAAGGACGCCTTTTTATGAAGGAAAAGATTTTAAAATAAAGAAATATTAACTTCATGAAAGGGGGCGCCCAAATTGGAGGGAAAAGAAGACAGTTACAAAATTGAAAATTAGGGTTTCTTTCTAGAAGCTTCCGGAGGGTCCTCTCAAAATTATAAAAGGGAGCTTTGGGTCTTCATTTGGACATCTTATGACTTCTATATTGTTATGCTGCCGAAATGGTAACAGGATTGCTTCGAGGAATGAATGCCTCCTAGCCTTGGCTCGACTTCGTGCTTGAGAGATAGCACCTAGTGGAGAGGTTTGCTTGTTTGAGTGACATTTTGTAGTGAGGTTTGCATTTGTAGTTTGGGTTTACTTATGTAGTTCAGTTTATTGCATTTTATGTCATTTTCTGAAGTTGCTGATAACAAGGCTGAATCTATAGTTTCACTCATAAATCAAAAAATACAAAAAGAGTTGTTCTGGGTATTGTCTCATTGGTTTTCTCTGTTGGAAGAGACCCTTCATGAATATTTGCAGATTTTAATACGAAGTTTATGATTTTATAAAACAAATTCGTCATTCCTTGTAGGGCGCCCTTTCTGGAGTGCTTTGGGATCCGTGCCATTAATTAATAGCCACTTTTAGCTGTCCTTTCTCATAACTAAACTAGGCGCCATCTTTTTATAGGTCCATTGCATCAAATTTGAAGTCTTTTGGGTCTGTTTTGAGTGATATATGAGCATTTTAGTGAGTCTAAGGGGTGCTGGTTCAGTCATTCATGTTGCTGGTCTGTCAGACCAGACTTGGAAAAATTGCATTTTAGTGTGGCTAGAGTGCTAAATAGTCATATTAGACCATGTGGAGGACATACTTATCATTGCAGCAAATTGAAGAGATCTAATCCGTGTTTTTGCAGGCATTCTCCATCATATTGTAAGCTGCACAGTAGTACTGTCAGCATTTCTTCATTCTGGCTCTTTATGTTTTGGTAATTGCCCACTGCATAAGTGGAAGAGGCTGGCTTGCCGCCTATCTATAGTTGAATTGCATTGTAATATCTTCCATCTCTGCCCTATGGTAGCTCCATTCCCACTCTGGGTTTGAAAGCACATTCTGGGTGTTGAGTTTATTTTGAAGTTGCATTTGTATTTCTTTAAATCTCCACCATATGGTCGCCTCATTCCATTTTGGTTTGGGTAGCACATACTTGGTGTTGAGTTACTTTCAGTTGCAGTTTTGATTTATTGTACTGACGATCCTCTTGCCATATGACAGCCTCTCTCTTGTTGAGATTGAGTGCGCATTCTTGGCAAAGAGTTATATTGTAACTGCTGGTTTGATTTATCTAACCCTAACGGGTGTGTTGCATTGCTGATTGTAATTTGAGAATTGAAAAAATTTGGTCTGGTTCATTACAGTGGTATCAGAGCCAAGATCCTGCCATCCTGTGCCCATCAAGGTTCAATTGACAGTTGAATGACAGAGAAATCAGTTTTACACCAGAGGCCAGAACAAAGTTCAGCTTAGCTCTCAGAAGTTTTGAAGATGTTGCGTTTCCGTAAGTCCAGGAATCATGAGAAGTCGGATTTGATTGAGGTGTCTAAAGAATGCCAGTTCAAGAGGAAATGTGAACATGAGGCTGCCAAACTCCATAAAGATTATCAGAGCATGACAGAGGAGTTTAAGAACGATGTTTCATTTGATACCTTTTTGGATTGTGTGGTGATTTATTACCCTGGGAAGCGGGCTATGGTCAACTACATCAAGAAAATGATTAAGGAGGAAGCAGAACATGCCATGGTTGTAGGTGCAAGGAAGGAAGAAGAAGTGCCTGTTTGTGGATTGCAGCCCACAAATGAACATGACGAAGAGAAAAATCAGTCAATTAATATTGAAGATGGCACAAGTAAGGTGCACATGTCACCTCAAAATGATCGTAAGTTTGATATAGAAACCTTGACAGTTGAGGAATGTGTGGGGGAGCCTCATAATACTTCCCTAGATTTGCATGTGACAGCAAGTGATGAAGATCAGTTCGGTGAAAGGAACATAGTAGCAGTCTTGAATCCTAATTTGGATTCAGCCCATGGAGGTGTTGAGAGAAATGTCTTCACAGAAGATTTTAGTAGTACTGTTGTGTTTGATGAGTTCGTTGAAGTAGTGCAAGATGGAGAAAATACTAGTGAAGACATAGAACCAGCTTATAACCAATACTTTAGTGATGATGTTGGTAATGAGTCTAAGGAGTTCATGCAAGATCATACTGAAGATTTGATGAGGAAGGATTTTCCTCTTGTTGCTGTCTTAACTTCCCAAGAAGTCTCACATGAAAAAATCAGCAACATACTCTCTCATGAGGGTTCCATGGAAGATAATGAAGATGAAGTTTTTCAAACAACAAACATTGAAGATTCTTCACTTCATTTCGATGGTGACATAGTTGGTCTTGGGTTTGATCAGCAAACTGAGCCATTGGAGAGAAATGTTTTTGATGATTTCAGCTTAAGTGAATTGGGACTTGACTTATTCAAAGAGTCATCACTACAAGGGGAGCATGATAAGTTGTTTCCAGTTGATCATCTTAATCAGCCCACTAGCATTTGGGATCCGGGTGTGTTGGCATCAAGTTATGTTAAAGAACCTGTGTGGGATAAGTTTCCCTTTGATCCTGATGAAGAACAAGAACCAGGTTGCACGGTAGACTATGAGGTGGCCCTTGGAGGAGAAGTTGTTTTTGAAGAAGAAGATTGTTCCACAAAATTCCATAATGATCTCTTTGGAGTGGTTGCAGCCACTAAAGAGGAATTTGTGGTTACAAAAACTTCCCGAACAGCGGACAAATATGATTCCTTGAGCAGGTTGGATGCTGACCTAATGTTTGATCAAGGAGGCGGTGATGAAGAAGAAGAGCTTGAAGACCATATGGCTCTTGAAGATGGGGAGTTTGAAAGTGTTACTAAACACAAATCTGATTTATCAATGCACGAAGCTGATTGCAAGCATTGGGTTGAAGAATTTGTGGAGTATGATGCTTTTTATGACAATGAGCATTCTCCGCTAGTTGGTGGTGAAGTACAAGAATGTTGGAGCAGCAAAGAGGGCAGCAAAGGCAAGGAACGAAGTTCTGATTTTCAGTTGCAGCCTATCAGCAGTTCACCGTCTTTGCATGTTTGTGAGTGGGAAGATCAATGCAAGGTATCTTTTGGAAAAGAAGTGCAAGCGCTATCCCTATTTGATCGCACACACAATTTGGTTGATGATCTCTATTGGAAGGCTCAGTCTGAAGAGAGACGAAGTGGAGTTAAGGATGAAGTTGCTCTTCCTAACTTGCAACTTATCAGAGGCTCTTTGGAGACATTGAAATCAGCATACATACACTTGATTGAAGATCGAGATTATGCCTTCGAAATTGCGAAGAAGACCGTTGGTACTTTCCAAGAAAAGGAGAGAAAGGCTGATGAGCTTACTCTTGAGCTTGAATCAACAAAGGACATGTTGAAAGAAACTCAGTTGGCTCTAATGGAGGTTGAAGACCAATTTGTTGACTTCAAACTTTCCAAGGAGCAAGAGGGTGCACAAAGAGCTGAAGAAATCAAGCAAGTGATTGGAGAGCTTGATAGTCTTCAAGAGGAGTTTGATCTTGAAAGTGTCTCAAGAAAATCAGAAGTTGCATGTGCTGATTTGGAACAGCAAGATATAAGGAGTGATTTTCAAGTTTTTAACAATCCTCTCTTTGAAGTGGGTGTTGAGGAAACTTATGATAATCCTCTTTTTGTGATGGAAGATGAACCAGAACATGGTGTTCACACTCTTGTCAATCCATTCCGTGGGTTGAGTGATGCTAGTCTATTTTGGGAGTTGAATTTGAAGTCATCCTTTGTTTCATGCTCCAGTGTTGTTGAAGCTTTCATGGATTGGTTTCAGAGGTTAATCAGAGGGAATGCCTATTTTAGGAGTATGCACTTGGTTTTGACCAGCACTTGGGGTTGTGTTGAATTCTATTTTCAGTGTGTTGAAAATATTTTTCAGTTGGGTGTCCATGTTTGGGATTCTCAACATGGGTTGATGGAGCCTATTGCTTGTGGAAAGAAGAACTTTTGGAGGGATAAGGATCAAAATTCCAGATTTGTTGGTGATGTTCCCTTCTTTCCCAGTCACTTGATGGTTCGTTTGTACATCAACAAATGGATTGGAGAGAAATTTTGAGTATGGGTTGGAGAGATGAACGATCGGTTGCTCTTGGGAGTGACCTTCTGCTAATACAAGGGCAGATTTTGAGACACATGCTTGCTGGTTGGAAGCATACCAGCCACTTTACTTGTGGAATTACTCTCGTTTGGAAGAGTTTTTCCTTCACTACTTGCCAAAGAGGTGGTAATTTTCAGTTGGAGATTGCTCTAATATGTTTTCCTGCCATTTTCGAGGGATTAACTTGCAACTCTATGCTCATCTCATACACTCACACTTGGGAATTTCTTTGGTGCTGCTGTTTTTTCTTGTGTGAAGCACTAAAATCAGATTGCTCCTCGCTGACTTTAGCCTTGAACAGTAGAGACTATTTGTTCCTTCACACCAGTTCTATTCTCGGGGTTCATCTTATGGAGGCTTGTGATGTTAACTTTGATAGTTCTCTCTCATTGTGGGTTCAGGACAGCGAACCACCACTTGTTTTGATTCATCATTCTGAGATTCATGAGGTTGGAACTATGAGAGTTTTATGTAGTCCTCATGGTGGTATCAATATAATTCAGTTGGTGCATAGTAGCTTCATGAGGAGACGTGAGTATGAGTTTGTTGAGCTCTTGCAAAGGATTGTTTTCCTCTTTGCAAGAAGATTCGAAGATGTCACATTTGTAGTCATGACTTCGTTTGTTACCATGAGGAGGCATGCTGAGGAGATTGATTTTGAGTTGAGTAGCCTATCTTTCTTCTTGCCTAGAATTGTGGTTGACAGTGGTATGATTGTTACTGTTGACTCTGGGCATCTTGTATGTGAGACGTTGCATGATTTTGATCTCAGTCCTTTAAGATCTTTCAATTTGAGTATCATGGATGGTAGCACTTTGGAGTTACAAGGGAGGTTAGTGCAGCATTGGCATGATGATTTTACTGATGTGATCAGAGTAGTGCAGCAGTGGCATAGTGGGTCCTTCCTGAGATGGATTTGGGAACCTGGGATCATACTTGTTTTGGTATGGATCAATCTTAACTTTTCGGGAGTTATGATGGTATTGCTTGAGGACAAGCAATTTTGGGAAGGGCGGACTGTAATGTCCCCGTTTTTAGCACTTCACTTTTTAGTGATTGGTAGCCTATTCCCAGTGTGCTGTCGGCTGGTCAGTGGCAGAATTAGGGTTTCCGACTGTTTGATGGGTTCTCTTGATGATTCAGGGTTTTGCTTGTTGGAGTTTGGTTGTTTGGATTCTGGATTCCTTCTGGGTTTTCAGAGAGCTTTGCAGAGGTACGACTTGCAACTGCGTCGGACAACCTTTCCGAACTTACTATTTTTAGTAAGTTATGACGGCTACATCTCGGAGTTTGGGATTTTGGAGTGCGGATTCTTTCTGGGTTTTCAGAAAGCTTCGCAAATGGTGTCGCATGCAGTTTGATCCGAGCGACTTTCCGAATTTACTATTTTTAGTAAATTCTATTTTTGGCAGTGGTCCAGTCAGCACCAGCTCAGTCAACTTTCCTCTTCTGGCAGTTCATTGGGTAATTCTGAATTTTGGCTTAAGGGGTTCATTTTGGAGGAATAAGTATTTTAAAGACAATAATGTTTTATTTTATAAAATAACCCCTTGTCCTAGTATTATGACTTTAAGTTGTTTTAAAGAAGGGGACCTTGAGGGGTATTGTCTCATGAAGGAAATATTTTATATTTCTAAAGTCAAAAAATATTACTTGGAGAAAAGGACGCCTTTTTATGAAGGAAAAGATTTTAAAATAAAGAAATATTAACTTCATGAAAGGGGGCGCCCAAATTGGAGGGAAAAGAAGATAGTTACAAAATTGAAAATTAGGGTTTCTTTCTAGAAGCTTCCGGAGGGTCCTCTCAAAATTATAAAAGGGAGCTTTGGGTCTTCATTTGGACATCTTATGACTTCTATATTGTTATGCTGCCGAAATGGTAACAGGATTGCTTCGAGGAATGAATGCCTCCTAGCCTTGGCTTGACTTCGTGCTTGAGAGATAGCACCTAGTGGAGAGGTTTGCTTGTTTGAGTGACATTTTGTAGTGAGGTTTGCATTTGTAGTTTGGGTTTACTTATGTAGTTCAGTTTATTGCATTTTATGTCATTTTCTGAAGTTGCTGATAACAAGGCTGAATCTATAGTTTCACTCATAAATCAAAAAATACAAAAAGAGTTGTTCTGGGTATTGTCTCATTGGTTTTCTCTGTTGGAAGAGACCCTTCATGAATATTTGCAGATTTTAATACGAAGTTTATGATTTTATAAAACAAATTCGTCATTCCTTGTAGGGCGCCCTTTCTGGAGTGCTTTGGGATCCGTGCCATTAATTAATAGCCACTTTTAGCTGTCCTTTCTCATAACTAAACTAGGCGCCATCTTTTTATAGGTCCATTGCATCAAATTTGAAGTCTTTTGGGTCTGTTTTGAGTGATATATGAGCATTTTAGTGAGTCTAAGGGGTGCTGGTTCAGTCATTCATGTTGCTGGTCTGTCAGACCAGACTTGGAAAAATTGCATTTTAGTGTGGCTAGAGTGCTAAATAGTCATATTAGACCATGTGGAGGACATACTTATCATTGCAGCAAATTGAAGAGATCTAATCCGTGTTTTTGCAGGCATTCTCCATCATATTGTAAGCTGCACAGTAGTACTGTCAGCATTTCTTCATTCTGGCTCTTTATGTTTTGGTAATTGCCCACTGCATAAGTGGAAGAGGCTGGCTTGCCGCCTATCTATAGTTGAATTGCATTGTAATATCTTCCATCTCTGCCCTATGGTAGCTCCATTCCCACTCTGGGTTTGAAAGCACATTCTGGGTGTTGAGTTTATTTTGAAGTTGCATTTGTATTTCTTTAAATCTCCACCATATGGTCGCCTCATTCCATTTTGGTTTGGGTAGCACATACTTGGTGTTGAGTTACTTTGTTGCAGTTTTGATTTATTGTACTGACGATCCTCTTGCCATATGACAGCCTCTCTCTTGTTGAGATTGAGTGCGCATTCTTGGCAAAGAGTTATATTGTAACTGCTGGTTTGATTTATCTAACCCTAACGGGTGTGTTGCATTGCTGATTGTAATTTGAGAATTGAAAAAATTTGGTCCGGTTCATTACAGGTTGCTTGAGAAATCCTTTCTTGGTTCAATCATATAGGCGCTTAACATGTTTCGTATATCTGATATATCTCTTCTTAGGTCACACATATCCATCTTCATTGAGGAAATGTCTTCCTTGACCTTACTGATTTCCTCATTAGGAGAAATATCCTCTATTGTTACCCCATCCTTATCAGGAGTCTTCCCCGGAGTGACAACATTCTTTTTTCGCTTTGTTGCAGGCCCCGTCATTATGGGAACTAATGATTTTGAAATAAATCACACAAATGAAACTTAAATTCTCTGAAATTTTTACTGTAACTTACTAGGGCCAAAATAACTCTCACCTAGAAAAATTTCCAAGAAATAAGCAGATTTGCAGCCTTGAGAGTGATATTTGTGAAAACCTTAATTTTTCAATAACTTGAATATTTCTGCTTCAATTCCTCCAAAGTTTTTACTGTAATCTCCTTTAGTATGTCTTCAAAAACCCAATAAAAATCAAGCTCCAATTTGATAATATGTGAGAGATAAGCAGATTCCAAATAAATTGTGTAGAAACCCTAATTCTGCAATAATTCACTCAATTTTGCTCCAATTCTTCTGAAATTTGGACTGAAGCTTCTCTAATATGTTCTTCAAAAACCCTTTAAAAATCAGAAAAGAATTCGCCAAAATCTGAAAGATATGCTCTTTCCAAAATCGCCTCCAATATTGAGAAAAAACCTTGCCTCTACGGTGCTAAGATCATGTTCTAATACCACTTGTTTTGAAATAACTTGCACAATAGAAAAATATGATATTAAAAATGCTGCAAATACTTGATAATAACTGAGAATAACAAGCCACTTCGAGGGGGAAAACCTCCAAATATCTCTAATGAGAACACACTTCACAATATGATGATGAAATAAGACTCACAACCTCCTATATATACCTATTTATGCCTAGGATATCACCTAGGCCGACTTAGACACCCCTATATAAGACCTAGGCCGACCCAACCAACTAAATAATAATATAATAATGATAACAGAACTTAATTAGGAGTTAAGATAGCCAAAAGCCGACTATTCATAACCCGATGTACACCAATATTAAGGGCATAGCACTTGTGCTCTTAGCTGAACAAAAAGATGGGCAAATATTTTTAGTTTACTTTCTTTAAGCAACATCAGCGAAGAGGGAGGGGAAGAGCAGTTTATCTGTGCATAGCTGTCCATTTCTAATTCGCATACTAGAAGTGCAAATTGAAATGCCAACAGATAACACAACTTCATCAAGTCAAAATCTACACTTGTGAAGATTTGGGATGCACCCATGCAAGTAGAAGCATGTTTTGAGATCAAAACAGCAAACACCTTATCAGGTGTGTGCTTATATAAGGACCAAACAAGTTAATAAGTTGATGTCTATGTTTGTACTATGAGATAGGCACCTATGTGAAGAAAATCAGGTTTTCAATTTCAAGCTCAAAATTGCACTATCAAATGTGCACCTGTATAAAGAGGAAAGCATTTGACTTGTTGAAGGAAAAAATTGCATTACCAAGCATGCACCTAATATAGGCAGGCATTAATTAGAAAGGAAAAAACAAGATTTGTCAAAAAACTGCACTTACTATTAATTGAAGAGGATCATGACTTTTCAAGCATAGAAGAGTTCTGCTATTTATAGGTGCAGCAAACCAGCAGTATTTATTCCAGCAGCTGCCGTCATCATTGAAGAATGTTTTAATATCATAAATCAGCAGTCTTCATGGTTTTCAATCACCTACAACAGTATTCCTAGTCAAAGGCAATTGTATTTGGAGGACTTTTCTCAATATTTCTGGCTAAGGTGGTTATTTTGGCAGGGTTTCAACTTCAGCAGGATGTTGTTTTCACTAAAAACTCAGAAATTCAGATATTAAGATCTTAGGTGCACCTCCGGTTTCAGGGGTTAATATTCAGTCCATCATCTTCAAATTCTTGGCTGATCCACCACGTCAAATTGGCTTAATTTAGCCCTCTTTTCGGCCGTGTTTAGAGCAAATATCCATCCTTGAATAGTGGACATATTGACTAATCAAAAGGTATTTGTCTATGGTTAAGTGGCTGATTTTCTTGTGTTTGGAGGCAATCATCACTGCATCCAAATTGCAACAGCAATATAAAGGTTTGTCCAATAATTTCATTAATCAAAACATCTAAGACAAAACCTAGGAGGTTTTCCAAGCATTCAAAGAGGCATTGTTTCATGTGCACAAGGGTTTCAAAACATTAAGGTTGCAGATTTGACCTAGGGTTTGATGTAGAATCAACAGAATGAAAGATTTTTCAGATTCAAAGCATCAAAGAGGAATTGTCAAAATGTCAGAGTTTCAATATTTTCAAAGATTTGCCATGATTAGAATGAAAAGCTTCATCAAAATCATCATGCAAAGCCACATGTCGAGATTCAGTAATTTTAGCCCAAGTATTTATAGACGGTGCTGTTTGTAGCCATGACTATTTTCAAGGAAAAGAGTGTATTTTGAGAAGTCTACTTTTAGCCAAAGCTATTTATAGAGCATGATATATTTAGCTATCTCTAATTTTTGCGAACGTGCTTTTTGAAGAGTCTTTATTTTTAGAAGTCTATTTTTTGATCTCTTATCATGCAAGACATGTAAGTTCTAGTATTAGTTTGCAGTAATCCTTACGGGAGTTTTACTGAAGATTGCTTGACTTTAGATTTAGAGCTAGCAATATAAACTTGCAATAAAGTTTGCATTCCATGCAAGCAATTTGTTCTTAGGGTAGAAGTTATAGTTACATTTTTTATTTTTTTCATGCAATGTCTTGTGAATAGTCATTTATGGCACTTAGTTTAGGGTTCAAAGTTGTTGATATAGAATTCATTATCAATTCAACAAAATTTAGTAATGTCTATCTTGCTTTTAAATTGGTGTTGAAATGTTCTATATTATTTTTGTGTGCTAAGTTAGACATCAAGTTGCCTTTGGTAAGTTTGCAAGCTTTGTATTGCAAGTTTACTCAAAGTTAGGAATTGTGGCTTTGCACAAATTCCTTAATTCAATCTACTTAAGTGTTAGTGTCTTTGTGTTCGAACCTATTCAAATCCTTGTGTACTTGCACTACTCAAACTCTGCATCTAGTTGAACAATGTAAGCTTCATAGTTGTTGTAAGGTTTTCATTTAGTGAAATGGTATAAAAAGTTTTTTCCTTGAGTTGAAGCATATCAATCTCAAGCAAATCGAAAAAATATACCTTTAATTTTATTTTGTAGTATGAGAGTTAACCACCCTAAAAAATAATGTACAAATTGTAAATAGCAAGTATAGATTGTTAAAAATTAGTTTAGTTTTTGTTTACAGGGAATTTCCCCTTCTACTTTGAAGAAAGATTCTACTGCACACCTAATTTGTTTTATGTTGCACTAAAAAGTATGAATTAAAACACCAACATCCTAAAGGGGAGTTTGAGCCATGAAAGAATGATTAAATATTTAAATTTAAATAATTAATTTCACCTTCATACGAGCTCAATTGGGATTCAATTTTGGAGTTGAGTGTGTTTGGTGGGGAATGTGGAGATAAGAAGGAGCAAATTGTAAATGCTAAGCAAAATTTCAATGGTAAGGGTTACAAGCTTAATCAACCACCTAACCATTGTTTGACTTCAATTTGACAGAGGCTAGGGCATGAAAAAGGAAGTATGGTTATCTTTTCACTTTGACTTTGGCTTGAGAGATGTTGCCAAGAGTATGAAAAGAATCCATGCCATTTTTCTTGCAAAAATTTCACATGCACATCTATTCTTTTTTATGACTCCATCTCCTTTATCACACATTGGTCGTACATTCACATATCTTGGTGGTTTATCCTATAAATACCCACTTCTAGCTCATTGTTGAGCAATCTCTTGTGCATCATGTAAACACATTGAGTTTGCATATTGCAATCCATTGATCTTTTGATATATTTGTGTTTGTCTTTAGTCTCTTGTTTTAGGCAGTTTTCATAGTCAAACCTTACATCATATTAGAGAAGAAGGGTTTCTATAGGCTTGTCTTCTTCTCATATTGAGTATGCTCTTCTCTTGCACCCTTGGACAATCTATAGAATCAAAAAAGTTGAGAAGAGAGCTTAGATTCAAGAGGGGTTCCATTTCCTTCATTGTATTGTACGTTGCTTTAGGTGATTTTTAGAGCAAATTTGAGCACACCATTGGGTTCCGGGCACCAGAGAAAGTCAATTTTTCTTTTTGTTGCATCCAAATCAAATATCAAAGACCAAATGTGCAAAGGTTTGAATTTGGGAGCTACATGCTAGATCCAATAGGTACTCAATCCTTTGAAGCATTTTGGGTCAAATCTAACTTGTCATTGCATTCAAAAGGCCCAAGAACCTAGATCAACTGTCATTTCATCAAAATTGGTGCACTTTTCCCAAAGCCATAAAAACAAATTCCCTTCCTTAGCTATGCAAATAACTACATGGAATATTCTACAAAATAATTTTTGTGCCAATGTTGGACTACAAGAGTCCCTGGCCTCAAGATCTATAGTTAAATATGTGTTTCCCTTATACCATGTTATATGTTTAAAAAAGGACTATGTTGTTGTTTGGAGAATCTTGTAAATAGTTAGCTAGAGAGATTTAAGAGTTACTTGTTGTTCTAGTCATTGTATTTTGAAGCTGGTTATATGAATCTGTCATAATATGAATACGGTGTGAGTAAAGAAAAGGGTGATTGTGTCAAAATCTTGCTTTTAACTATGGATGTGCTCATAGCCTTGTACATTGACAATGTTGTTTTCTTAAGAGTGATTTAGAACATACTTTAGAGAATGATGCATGTAACCCACACATTTAAGTTATAATCAGCTTGGGTATTGTATTTGTGTGTTGGTTGTGAGTTGGTCATGGGTTCTTATGATGACTTGCAAAGAGTGCACAACGGTTAGTTGGTTGCCAATACTATCTGAGAGTTGTGTGCAGTCGCACTATTGAATGCAAAGATTATTGTTTAGTTCTTCACGTGTTCTTGTAGGTCGGTGCAAATTGTTTGTGGTGATGAAGTGAATGAGATGATGTTAATTTGTTCTCAAATTTGTATTTGATTATGGCGATGTTATTATTCAACCTTTTGCCAATTGTGGGGTGGATAAGGCCACCATGGATGGGTTCATCTCAACCACTCCTACGTAACACCAAGACTTTCATTTGGAGGTGATATGCAGTTTTCTATTGCATGTGACTCTTTAGGAATAACTTGATTATTTTCTACTTCTATGTAAACATGAATTGTAAACCAGTGATGCTAAGCTCTTGTGATGACCAAGATCTTCAATTGTAAATATTGTTATCAAGTTATGTGAATGAAGTGTAAATGCTACTTAAAGATTTAAATCAAAGGGTTAAATTTTGAACATGAACCCATGTACTTTCTGAATGGTTGTAAATAGGCAATGATAGCTGGATTTAGATTTGGGGGCTTGTACACTTGGTATTGGAGTAAGAGCCATAATTTTTCAACTTGTAACACTAGGGCAACTTTCATGAAAAACTAGGAAATTTTCTCAAGGTTGGATTCTCAGAAACAAGGGAATATTCAAATTTGTTCGTTTACTTCATTAACTAGCAATCAAACACATGTTTTCACAAATTTAAAGACTTAATGTTTTTCATTGAATTTAACTCTCTACCATCACAATTTTACCCATTAATATCAAACTAATACTCGTATTTATAAGAAAGTTACATTAACGGGATTATAAGAAGTATGCAAATTAATTCTACAGCCTACCCATCAAAGTTAAGTTGAATGATTGATCCATCTAGAAAACTCGAAAAAGTCTAAAAACTTATTTGGAGCTTCTTGATGCTTATTCTACCTTTCATAAAGATTTTAGCCCAAACTAATATCATTTATCATTTAATTCAATCTCATACTTTTCCTACTTTTTTAAAACACTAATAGTTAATAGCTGTTTCGCAAATGTCCTCCCACCTATTATTCCTATATCCACCCACCCAAGGCAAATAGGGTAGGGGGGTTAGCCGGTGCCATTTATCTGTAGGGGGTCTAGTCCTAGCCACCCTACCCAAGGCCCCCCTACCCTATCTGCCTTAGGGAGGGGGGGCCGCTGCAGTGGGAGGAAATAAAGTTTGAAACTTAGTTCCAAGGGGTCCCTACTATAGTTGTCGTCCTAGCCAAAGGTAGATGTCATTGATTGGTTGAGTGCTATACTAGCCCCATGTATATAAATAAAGCTCATAATACTTAGTCCATATATTTCAAGGGGTCAATATGCCAATAAGGTGAAAAAAAAAATCCAAGTTCGATGTGGCTAGGTACAACCATAAAATATATATGTAGATATAAAAAAATTAAAAACACAATTGATAGTGATAAAGATAATTGACGATTCAATATCAATTGTCAAATCAATACAAAATACAATCAATAATCTTCATCTTGCTCTTCATCAAGTGCATCAAAATCATCACTTGGTTCATTTGAAAAGCAACTACAACAATGTTTCTAAAGGGACAATGACATTAATTGAAGGCCAATTTTTACAACTTTTCCATCCATCAAAAACAAGAAGCACTTCTATTTTAGCCCATAAATCCCTAATTGGGTGTATCGATGTCTCTACAAAGTGTTTTTCTTTTGCCAATAAGACGGTGTGCATCTTCTCATACCCAAGACCTATGTAACCCAAGGGTATTTGACTAAATTTTGCCACCATTTCCTACCAATATGGTGATCTCACAAAGTTGAAAGGAACCTCATTGCATACATGAAATGCAATGCATTCATTTGCAATGTCCCTCAACTCATTTTAAAATGTCTTAGACAATGGGCCTCTTTTATGGGAAAGAGGGAGTGATCATCTTCTTGGGAAGATATTGTCACAAAGAAAAGATGTTTGGCCTTATCCAGTGATCCACTATTGGAGATGACCCTAAATGTTCCTTACGTGGTCTTTTCTTGGATAAAGGATATCTTAATTTTTCTCACTGACAATATCAACTTTCTCTTGCTCTTTGATATAAGAGAGAATTTTCTCCTTTGGCAACCCTTTTATGTTTGGCCCCAGACAACTCTAATTCCCTAGTCACGTAGCACATAGACGAGCTTTCGCTTGACTAGAGGAGCTCATATACTTGTTATGACCCTAACTACAATGCCAAAGAAAATCCACATGTCCAGGAAGCTCCTCAACCATTGTAACATATTGCCAAAGAGACAATGCTTGGTCAAATTTGAAGGATCTATCTATCTATAGGCCCATTGAACTAGAACTAGTAGGAGACATTCTACATGGATTCTATTATAAGGAAAATTAAAAAAGAATGAAAATGTAACCCAAGGGTATGTTAACTTACACAAAATGTTAACTCATAGAAAGAAAAAAAAAAAGAAAAAAACAAACAAACAAACAATACAACCCTATAATATGTTTAAAAGTAATTAAAATGAATAACAATTTATAAAACATTTAAATGTTTTGAAATAAACTAGGAAGCCTAAAAAAAATCTAAGAAAACTTCAAAAAAACTCAAAATACACTTACCTTTGATTCATAAATCTCCTTGGTGCAAACTAGTTGTTTCCTCTAGATGTTTTGTGTCTTGTGTTTATCAAATGAGAGCTTTTGAGTGGTTTAGTCAATTTTTCACCATTGAATAAACTAAAAGCAAAGAAACAAAAAATAATAAAAAATAAAAGAACAACAAGCTTGAACAATGAAAAATGGGAAGTTAGAATGATACTAGATATTTTGTGTCTTGTGTTTATCAAATGAGGGATTTTGAGTGAATTTTAGTCAATTTAGGGTTTAATGATGTATTTTAATGTTACTTTTGCATATATAATGTGTTATTTTTCATTTTACAAGTGTAGCTACCAACAAGTCTCTTTAGGTACCCCCAAGTATGCCTATGTTTTCCTAGGTCACAACCCAAGTGGCCTAACGGTAACTGGGTACATCCAAATGTACCTAATGGGTACCTATGCCACCTAGGTCATGTCCTAGGCAAACCTAGGGCCGATATGAGGGACACTCTTGGTGAACCTTGTAACTTGGACTAAAAGAAATAAACTTGTGTTTCCCTCTTTTCAATTAATCTAAACTATAGAAACGAAATGCAAACCTCTTGGGTTAATTTTAGCATCGATCATAATAGAAACACTTTTTGCTATTATTAATTAATGTGTTATTATAATTTGCAAATTAATTCTAATCACACATATTTTATGGAAAAACTTAAATGACCAATTAAAGCTAATTAATACAAGCATTATAATTAACTAAAGTCGTGATCAAAATGCATTGCAATCCTTTTTCCTATAGCACTTGCAACTAAATTGAACTCTGTGTTAGAATTATCATACATTAACTAATAATTAATTAATCTTTAATTGATTATTAGTCTAATTTATTCTTTACACTTAAGCTAAACTTAGGAGTGCTTTTATGCTTTATTAATTGAGTTAATATTAGATCATTATATCACATCTCATGTGATGTTGACATTTGTCATGATCCGATCCCTTTCTTATTTAGGGATTTTCTCTTATAAGCATTCAACCCTCATTGTAATTATTTTTCGGGTAATGCATCTTTTGCTTCATGTTTGCAGAACACCATTCTTGTGTCTCTTGATCTCCTTTAGTGACAGGTTATTTGCTTGCAGGTGTTCAATGGGTTGGGTAGAATGCACCAAAAGCAGAAACAAGTGATGAACCCACACCACTTGAAAGTTGACGAAATCAGCTTTTTGACGATATCTCGTTTGCTGAAAAATGATATTGTATGCCCAAGTTATGGCCAAATGAGAAAAACACCCCCCTTAGGGCACAAAAGGGATCAAAGGAGCTGTTTTCAATCCCAAGTTCATAACTTTTGACCAGTTTCTCCATTTTTCGCAATTCCAGCGGCGTTGGAAATGTCTTTCAGAGCTCTTCAGTTCTATCCATGCAATTTTTCTAGATTGTTCTCCAGGTACATTTTATTCAGTTTTTTCTATTTTCGCACTCTGGTGAATTACTTGGACATTTTAGCTCTTGGAAACTTTTCGTTTTCATAGGATGACTCGTCTTTGGTTGTTCTATATGTATTTCCAATATTCTATCCTATTTGGGCATTGTAGACATCTTTTTCATGCATGTTCTCTTTTGTAAACGCACTAAGATAAAGCGCCTCTGTATTGCACCTGTATTATGAGATTTTGCACATTACTTTGTGCCTTATTGTACTCGCACTATGATATAAAGTGCCATGGGGGTTGATGTTTGCCTTTATTTTGCCTTCATACCTTTCTCATGCATATGTGACTTTTGTTTTCACATCCTTCATATCTGCTTGTACTTTCATGTGTGCACATTCAGATGTTCTTGGTTCTTTATCATGCACTACATTCTGGCATTCAGTTTCAGTGTACCTGTCATACCTCTCCCTTGTCAGCATTATGGGGGAGTTTCTACTATTGGTGCTAATGCTTCCTTGGTTTCATGTTGGAGTGAGCTATGTCTACAGTATTTGTTCCTATGTACTAGGTGGATGCAGCGGCTAGTTACCCATGCATTTCGGTGAAATGGAGCACTTACCATATGGACAATCTTGCATTCCTATTTCTAGAGGCGACCTTCCATTTTCACTTGATCAGTTCTTCAGACTATTGGTACTTGTGCCATCTGTATCTTCGAATTCCAGATGTTTTGCCTTGGTTTGCCATCAGATTCCAGTAGTGTCATTGAGGGCACTCATGTAGATTCTTGTCTTCTTGATCCTGATCATCATTTGTTTCAGAGAGGGTTTTTCTTTCAGCATTTCAACAATCATTCTTTGACAGTGTTTGCAGCTTCTTCATGCTTCAATGGTGTTCTACATGTTCTTTTTCAAGACTTTGTTTGGTTGGAGGCTTCTCAATCCTTCACACCTTGATTTGGAGGCTTTTCAGTCCTTCAGTCGCCTTTGATCTCTTTTTGGAGTGGAGTTTTTCCCATGAGGTTTTCTCTATTTCTCCGCATTATAGAGATCTTTTGTTTGTACATGGGCACCTTTTTTGGCCTTGTTTGCCAAGACACATCTTGGATTCTTTTTAGGGTTTTTAGCTACTCCCTAAGTTCATCTTAAGGGGGGGTGTTAGAATTATCATACATTAGCTAATAATTAATTAATCTTTAATTGATTATTAGTCTAACTTATTCTTTGCACTTAAGCTAAACTTAGGAGTGTTTTTATGCTTTATTAAATGTGTTAATATTAGATCATTATGTCACATCTCATGTGATGTTGACACTTGTCATGATCTGATCCCTTTCTCATTTAGGGCTTTGCTCTTAAAAGCATTCAACCCTCATTGTAATTACTCACGGGAGAATATCTAGAGCTTTCATATCTTCTTGAAAGTCTCTTGCTTCTGTAGCTTTTTCTTGTTGAAGAATATTGCATTCTTTGTTTGCAGATCTCTTGCGTGGAAGGTGTACTTGTTTGTTGTTTGATCCTGTGGCTCGTGGTTTTGTGCTTGTTTCACAATTCTAACACTCTCTCCCAAAATGACTTACCTCGGATAAACAAAGGAAAGCCAAGATATTTCCTCAAAGGCTTTTCTTTGAATTTTTCAAACATAGGTACATAGATGGCAATAATAAAAAGGATGCATAATTTCCTATGTTCCACTGCATTTTTGAGACATGGATGGCAGGAAATGTAAGCATGCATTTCCAAGATAGTAGAGGAGAAAAAGCCTTCTTTTATACGATGGCAAGGGATGAAAATTAAAAAAAGGAAAATTTTAAAATATAGGAAATTTGAAATACTCATGTGATAAGGCATTCACCATATTCATCATATAGTCATATTGTGAAAACTTAGAGCCAAATGGAAAATTCACAAGTCGACATACATATGAACAATATTTCAATGTCTAATCATTCGTGTTTTCATTACTAATGTACATATACAACCATAGTAGGAAAACTCGGTAAGTATTCAATTGGTTTGCCATGACTCACAAGTTTTCCAACTCAACACATTGAATCAAGGGCAATCAAGCTAAGTACTTGGCAAGTATTCCTTGTGATTGAATGAATTTTTTCTAATACTTTCCTAGCAACAAGTTATTTCTATCACATGTAAATTTAAACATATGATTCAAATTTTAAGTTTAGTTGAAGAATCAATGGGGTTGGATTGAAATATTCCCCTTAATTTTTTCTCACTTTTTTTTAGAACAAGTCCAACACAAACACCATTGGTTAGCGTTAGCTCCAAAGATAATCAGCTTGAAAGTAACCCTCACCAAGAATGTTCACCAAAATCCCAATGCGGGCAAGGTGATAGCATATGGTGCCAGGGATCGTTAGCAATAAACTGAACTGAAATTACAATGCTGGAAATGAAAGAGTAGGCGGTGAACCGACCATGAATTCCACTCTACCACTTATCCAGTTGGGGGAAAGATATTACAATTATTTAAACTGAAAAGTCAACCACTTATTCAGCAAGAGTATGAAATAAAAAATGAAATATGCTAAAGAAGAAGAGGCTAATTCAGTACTACTGAAACCAGCAATTACAATATATCTTTTATAATGATTTATCAATGATATCTACTCTAACTTCAATACAATGATCACACATCTCCAATTGCAAATGTGAATGGAAACACATTGGAAATATAGCTTGAAAGAGAATAACCAGGTCTAATATAAAAACCGACAATGTGTAAACTCAGACCAGCAAGCCCTTACACAACCAAAATGATCAAAACTAATTCTAAACTTCACCAAATCACCCAAAACTGAAAGGAAACATTCCCTAGAAGCAAAGCGACCAGCTAGCAAAGGATAAACAATGCAAATCAGTCACTGAATGAAAGGCACGATTCCCAAAGTCAAACCAGAGAGAAGGTACGACCCATGGAGAAGGGCGACCTCTCTAAATTATTTAATGCTCCAAGATAAAATCTGATAATTTGCAAAGAGGGATGCCTAAAGCAAGGAAATGGAATGAGCCAATACCTAGAAGCTAGATAAAATCAGACAATGTTTTATGATTGAAAATCTCCATCAGCGCTACAATAACCAGCAACCTGTAAATTGACCAAAATCATCAAAAATTTCAACTGTGATGCTCAATCTGCATTCTCTAAATGAGAAGTAGTCTCATATCCAGCTAGGTGTTATCTTTCAAACACGAAACTGAATCCTTGCTAGGAGGTATGCATTCCTCGAAGTCATAAGGCTGAAAACATTTCGGCAGCAATTTGATATGATAGACAATGGATGCCAAAAGAATGAGCAAAGGCCCGCTTATATAGATGTTGAGGTGACTCTTCAGCTTCCATTATTTCCCTCCAAAAAGGGGACACCCAAGCCTCATTGAGATATTTTAATTTTTAAAACCAACTTCAATCACCTTCTCCTAGGCATCCAAAGCAAGGGGCCTCAATAAACATAAATAAAAATATTTAATTCCTCACAATGAGGAATCCACCCTCCAAGGCCACATTTTAAAATAGCTTAAAGTCATAACGTTAGGCCAAGGGGCCCAAAATGAAATTAAAACGTTAATGACTTTAAAATAATTCATCACTTCAAAATAAACCTCAAAAGCCAAAACCACAAATACTCAATTGCTTTGCTCGAAGCGGAAAACACACTGGATTGCTGCCAACCGAGACACTGCCAAAAATAGAACTTACTAAAAATAGCAAATTCAAAAAAGTTGCCCAACGCATTTGCATGTCATATCACTGCGAAGCTCTTTGAAAACCCAAAAAGAATCTGCAAACCAAATTCCGAAAATCCAACATGCAAACCCCCGAAAATGCCAAAAACCTCCAAACAACTGGAAACCCTAATTTTACCTCCAACGAGCCTACGGGCTTTCGGAATAGGCTGTCAGCCCACTGCACTACTCACTGCTGAGAAGGGGACATTACATGGATTGAGCTAATGTAGCCCTATTTGTTAGTGCCTCTAGTTTGCTATGTTGAACCCTAAAGATTGACAAAGGAAATCCACTACATTCAAATTAAAGTTGCCTCAACACTATACATCTTTTGAAGGGCTTTCCTTAACTCTTCTTTCAAATTTTCGTCATCACAAGGAGGCACTCTCCCAACACTTGTTCATACCATTTAGGATTTAAAGCATAGGCTAGCATATGATGCAAAATGTTCATAGAGTGTTGTTGTGGCATCACAATAGACCTCATATGTTCCTCATATAACCCCAGATCAAGATCCCTATTATGAATAGCTTGCTTCATCTTCCCAAGCATGTTGCCAAATGTCTTGAAAAATCTCTCCAACAATATGAGATTCTATATCACCATATCCAATGACTTGCACAACAAGTGAGATGAATGAGCAAATGTATCTATAAACAAAAATTTCATAAAAGAATAAGACTCAAATGAAACAAAGTGAATGTTAATACAAAAAATGATTATAATTTAATAATAAAATTAGAAATCTCATGCCCCACTATTGACCACCAATCATCATCAAGGACCTCACACTTTTTTCGGTCAACCATGTTCACCTCTGCCCATTCTCCCTCCTCTAGATTAACAATCATAAATTATAGAGGCTTCTACACCATAGCCATCATCTCTAACAAAATAGCTAGGACATCTAGTTTCCATGGGTTTGGTGAATTTCTCCCTCAAAAAATCTTAAAAACAGCAACCAAGGTATGGTGGTTGCAAATGAACATCTCCATATCTCTCACTTCTACCACCAATCTCTTCACCCAATCTATCTTCCCCATGCCTTTCAATGTGTTGTTCAACACATGAACACAACACAAAGTCCAAAAAAAATGCTTGTAAGCACCCTCCACCATCATGCTAGCTAATTTACACATACATTTTGCCTCAATGACCACTTGTACAACATTTCAATCCCATCAATGGCATCTTTCAAAATATGAAATTAGAAGTTTGCATTATTGCATTTCCTTAAACAATCGATAGCTCTAAGATATAAGTCATTTACAAATTTGATTATGATATTGGAAGTGGTCAATGCCTGATATTGGTTCATCCATCGACAATAATTGAACTCATCCTTAGCCAAGTTTGCTTCATGTCCTCTATCAACAAACTCACCTTAGTTTATGTTCTTCAAAAGACACGTGAAGCACCAATGGCATTTGCATTTTTCGACATTTCTTTGAAGTAGGGAGAATGTGCCATATACAATGGGATGGCAAGGGAAAAGAAAAATTTGGCAACTAAAGTATCTGCCACTAGTGATTGCACATTCAACATCCCTACAAATGTCCCCAGCCTCTCACTAGTGTTCCTCTTTCCTCTTTCCTCTTCTAAAACCCTCACCACCAGCAACCATGGATGGCATAGCAGATTATGCAGACTCTATTGGCATACCCTTAGATTTTGTAGAATTTGTCTTGTCTTCTTGGTTATGGTTATCAATTATCATTGAACAAGCCTTAACCCCATGTCCTTTAGCGCCCACAAGGTGAGTAGACACCCTCATGTAGCTCCCTCCAAGATCTTTGTTGCACAATTGACATAACAAAACTCTACTCCTCCCTAATTTTTTCTTTATATCTTTGTCTAAAGCTATTACAAATTGCAGTAGAGGTTTAGAGAGTGTGAATGGGCCCTTTGCATAAGGCCTTAAGAGGATGGAAGAGCGTTCAAAATGAACCCCAACTCTTGTTTGTCTCATCAACATATCTATTTTTTTCAATCAATTGCTATGTTGCTGTCGGTGTTGAGCAAAAATTAGAAAGAAAAAAGAGGTGCTAAAATTTAGGAAAAAAAAAAAAACTACCTTAATTTCAAAACCTAGAAACTATGAAAGATTAAAAAATATATGAAATTTTAAAAAAAGAATCTACCTGGCTTGCACTGCTCTTCTTCTCTAGCACTCCTCAATACTCACAAATGGCTAGTAACTGCTCATAAATGGCTGCTATTAGGAAATGTATTTGGTGGCTGCTGTTTGTTTTCCTCTTTTTAAAGAAAGACAGTATTAGGGTTTTGGAAGGGATGTGAGGACCTTGTGGACCCCACCACCCTTCTTATTTCAAGTGAAATTGACCAAAACAAACAAATAAATAGAATATGTGTTTTCCAGGCCGGGCTGGCCTGCTGTCCTTGGATGTACCCAGCCAGTATTTTGCCATTTCTAGGACGTTTCCAGTTGGAGGGAAGAAAGGTGGCAGCCCATGAACGTTTTTGACACATACTTGCATCTCCTATCAGATTTTGTGGAGCAATCCGATAATTTGGTTTGCATCATGAAACATATTTATACATGGAGAAATGGAGAAACCCGTGTATATTCTGGTAGTGACGGATTCAACAAAATACTAACCAAATTCTTAAATGTACTATCAAACAATAACAAATCAGAACCAAACAATAACAAACTATTTACGGGTGGACAATGATGGAATATACCAACATTCCCCCCTTATTACATCATTGTTTTAAAGTACTAATAAGAGAATCCTAAAATGATTCAAACTTCACACGTGCAAGAGGCTTGGTGAAAATATCAGCACGTTGTTCCTGAGTTGAGCAGAATTGGAGTTAAATGTTGTTTTGTTGAACATGTTCTCGAATGAAGTAACAGTCAACTTCAATATGCTCTCTCCGTTCGTGAAACACAGGATTACAAACAAGCTTGAGAACACTCTGATTATCACAATAGAGGATTGTAGGCTGGTTTTGTGGTACCATCAATCCTTCTAATATGCGGCGTAGCCAAACTACAACACTTGCTGCACAATATTCTGCTTTTGTTGAGGAACGAGCAACTGTGGCTTGTTTCTTACTTCCCCAAGAAATGGGACCTGATCCAAGGAAAAAAACAAATACAGAAGTGGATTTTTTTATCATCAACTAAACCTGCATAATTTGCATCTATATACCATGTCAAGAAGAATTGATCATTCTTTTTATATTCCAAACCAAGATTCATTGTACCATGTATATACCTTAAGACCCTTTTTGCTGCTTTCCAATGACACATCTTTGGTTCTTGCATAAATCTTGAGAGATAATTAACAACAAAACTGATATTTGGTCTAGTATAGGTCAAGTAAATCAAACCTCCAATTATTTGTCGATAGAGAGTTGCATTCACCTGAGGAGAAGAATAAAAAACAGATAACTGCAAACCCGATTCCATGGGTGTAGACATCAGTTTGGAATCCATCATTCTGAACTTCTCGAGTGTAACGAACACACTTGTACGATAAATTTAAAACTTTACAATTCAGACACAAAAGTAAGAACAATACCATTTTGATAAAAAAAATTCTTTTCAAAACATAAATAAGAAACATCTTTTGCATCTTTAAACTATTTCATTCCAAATGAAATTACAAAGTAAGAAGAGAATTATACATACATAGCCCGTAGGATTTTGACACCAATAGAAGTAAGAAGGCCCAGGAGTTCGTCCTGTCAAGTCTTGGATCATCAGTCGGGTGTTCGTGAAGGAGAAACATCACTCGGGCGCTTTTCCGCCAACCACGGACTTATAATGCGGTCCCCCGCACGATCATTTTGCAATGAACGGCCCTCCCTTCGAAGAAGAGATTGGTTGGGTAACCTTTAATGACTACCAACTGGACATAGTGTTGTGATTCTACAAAACTAGCTTTCGTGCTAACGGCAAATCACAAACTAGGTTGTATTTTGGAATCACAGTGAACTGACAGTGTAGTACAACTAAATGGTTCCTTACACTACTTTGGCCAAAGTGTTTACGTTCAATGAAGAACATAGGTCCTATGTCACATTCACTTGCCAGGTTCAACTTGACTTGAGGCTATCTTAGTTCTACGCGTAGGTTGGTCTATCGGGGTAGTCTGTACCCTAGACTTCCTACAACAACCTAACTACTGGAATGACGAACATTTTAGCAAGTTACTACAACTAACGCCTTATTTCAGGATATTCACATCCTAGGAATACAATAACTTAACTAAGTTGTTTAGTATCTGGTTGTAGTATATAACTTGCAAATGTTCTCGATTCAATCCTAGTAACTAGTATCTTATACACAAGCATATGCTCCATATATAGAGCCATTAAATACTATGCAGAGTTGCTTTCCATTATCTAATGTAAACCATATACCAATGACAACAAAAGCCATGAAAAGACTACATACATGAGACAACTTACCACATGTTTAAGAAACTTTTTATTCTTTCTTATTCAATCTTAAGTCAACCAGTTATTCAAACACTTTCCTATTCAGTCATGACTATAATTCAGAGTTTTATCAGATTACTTTAGAATATCAGGAAAATATGTAAAAGTAAGAATTTAGCATGCCTGATTAAGCTTTCCAGAAATTTGGAAGGAAACTCCTCTTGCCTTCACCCAGATGGCTTTCAGCTTGAGTCTTGAAACAATTACCCAACACAGCAAACTAGCAATTCCTGATTACTGCTCTCTTATTCAGAGATTACTTCAAACTAGCAATTTCTGACTACTGCTCTCTTATTCGGAGATTTCTTCACATTAACAGAATAAACTTAACAATTTCCTTACTAAGGCGAATTCACTCTTTAGCTACAAAATGCTCTAGGAAAACTTGATTGTAAATTCGTGAGAATATGAATGCCAAACGCAGGTATTTATAGGATTGATTTTTAAACTGATTTCCTCCTTCTATGGCGCCAGAACTGCCAGCAAATTGTGGAATGTTTCAAACTAGAAACGTGTTGCATTAAGGCGAGGGTTTCGACCTCCATTTTTGACAGCAATGGTGTTTGTTTCAATTCAAAATTGTTCAGTTCGTTAAAAACGCGACAGCTCTTATTTTGGTGCATTTTTGCTGCTAGGTTAGATGACAAGTTTACATTTAAGACTTTTTCCTTGCTCTAATGGCGTCCACATCCATTTTCTTGCTAAGTATGAATCCGTTTGACAGATTCCAAACGTCTGCCCTAACCGCGCGAATCTCCTGCGCGTTTTTATATTTTCATTCGCCATTTTTACGGCTGAGTTCTTTATTTCGAATTTTGCTCAATAATGTTTTAATACATTTCAATACAAATGTGACGCATTTGCTTAAGGCTCAGAATTGAAGTTTAAAAATTCAACGCAATGAAGTATTCTTAATACTTAGAGAAAATCGCAATTTTTATTCTCCTCCACGATTTTGTCTTATAAAATGATAATTCCTATTTCATTTTGATTATAAAACTTTTATTTAAGTATATTTATATATATTTTATTCTATTAAAATATCTACATAATATAGTTTTTAATTGTATAATTACTTAAATTAATAATTTAAATAATATCGTATACCTTTATAAACTATATTATATTTATATTTTAATAAAATATTAATATATAATTATACTTCTTTATACCTGTACATATATAAATTCAGAGGCATAATATCGTTATTATATATAATTCAATCATCATGTTAGCTGTGGGTACGTATACTTGTATATATATTTATATATATATATTATACGTATAAGTATCCAT